>JADLZL010003747.1:0-39700 GCA_015844335.1 Chrysopogon serrulatus
AGGCTCAGAAAACCGGGAGGGACTGTTGTTTGACCGGCGTCAGTAGGCGACTCCCGTATGGAGGATGACTACGGAAGAGCGGCCCCTCGGCGTGGCGGCCACCGCCTTGAAGCTTCGGCGACTTGACCGGCAGCGAGGTTAGGCTACCAAAGTGCCCCCCCACGGTGGCGAGCCTAGCCTCCCTTGTGGAGGATAACGTAATCATGGCCTTGGGTGAGGTTGTGACAGGGGGCGGCTCCTATCCCGCCAAGGGATAACGTTAGTCGGCGGGAGGCGTGGGAAGGCGGGCGGTAGATATCACGTCAAGTCGAGAGCTGGCTTGATCGGGAAAGTCTTGGCCCGTCCGAGGCCTAAATGCGGGGCTCGGGTGGGACGGAAGGCGGGGTGCTCGTCCGGGTGTGTACGTAGAGGGCTCGAGGCGGAGCGCCCGTCCGAGGCCTCGGGGGGGGGCTCGGGCGGGACGGAATGTTAGCGTTTGTCAGAGGCCTCGGCGGGGAGGCTCGGGCGAGGCGGGCGTTAAGCGCCCGTCGAGGCCCCCGGGGGAGGAGGCTCGGGACGGGATGGTGGCGATTTCTTTGGGCCTTAGCGGGCCGCATTTGCTACTATGCGGCCTAGTTTTGCGTTCGTTGGGCCTGATTGTTTGGAGGGCCTTTATTTTGATACCGTCAGTAGCCCAGAACCTTGAAGGAGTAGGTGAACTCGTTCGGAGGTTGTGGCCTTAAGCTAGGTTTACATTGGCGTTTTGGGCTTTCCTACGTTGGAGTGCGTGCAAGCGCCGGCCGGGTGTAGCCCCGAGGCCTCGGAGGAGAGTGGCGATCCTCAGGGGGCTTCTTGTATGTTTAGTGAGGGCGCTTGCTTGTCTCGGAGGCTATGTTCTCCGGGCGGCGTGGCCTTTTGCCAGTGTAGCCCCGAGGGCCTCGGTGGAGTGTGGGCACTCCTCAGGGGCTTCGCGTGTGTTTTGGTTGGGGTGTTTTCACCGTTCTTTGAGCCCAGGGCCCGTCGGCTCGTCAGGGAGTGCAGTGAGTTAGGCGATGTTTCCCGGCCTCGGCCTGCTTGGGGAGGGGCCCCGACCCGTTGCAGTGTGGGGCGGCCGGGCGGTACTTGGTCGTTAGTTTTGTCCGCACCTCTGCATCTCTTCAGCGGGGGGAGGGGTGGATTTCACCATCTTTGTCGTCGACAAGTGTCGAACATGGCTAGATCCGGTGGTGTTAGCGGGTAAGTCCAAGTGGAATGCACATTGCCCCATTCGTTAGGGGTTGGCTGGGCCGGGGGCGCATCCCATTAGAGCACGCAAGGTGTGTGCGAGGGGGGCCGGGATCCGTCCGCCCGGGTTCCGAGGGCTCGGTGCACTCAGCGGGATCCCCCAACTTTCGAGGCGCCTCGGCGGCCTCGGACACGGCATGGGGCGTTCTGCGCTTGCGTAGGGGGGCTAAGAGGCGTGTATGAGACCGTCAGGAGCCATCCACGACTCACGGTGGCTGAGGCAATTTGTCGAACCAGCGGTGGGCCAGCCTCCGAACCCCTGGACCATAAATGGGCGTCGCCCGAGCTCCCTTCACGCGGGGAAGGAAGCCTATGGTTCATCCCGGCAGCGGGGGGCGTGGGTGCGCCTTTTTGGCGCCCTTCTCGGAGCGTCTGGCGTCGTGGCGGGGCCCCACGTCCAAGGCGGTTGGCGGTTGGCGCCGTGCGCGCGCGTGCTCGTGGGTCCCACTGCAGGGGCGTGGCCAGTGGCGTCTTGGCCGCTGTTGCTGCCCAATGGCCAGCGGCGTCGAGGGGCCCCGGGCTGTGGCCCGGGGATCTCACGTAAGGGGGATTAACCACTGCAATGCTTGGCGTGTGTTTTTCCTAACCCCGTATTGGGTGGCCGCCCTCGCTGTGAGGAACTCCGTGTGGGCATGTCGAGTAGGGAGATCGCATTAAATCTTTGGTAGGTGAGCGGGCTAGGGTTTTGGGGTATTTATAAATGCACAGGCGGTGGCGACCCATTGGCCTCCTCACTGTTTCTCCGACCATTGCCTCACTGCTCTTGCCGTCGTTCTTCTTAGGGAGTCTGCTCGGCGCGCCCAGAGAAAGAAAGGAAGAAAAAGGGAGAGATAATCTTGTCGCGCGACCGCTCAATCCGGCTTGCCTTCCCGATGGCGCCGAGGTCGAGATCATCGGCACGGAGGGCGGGAGTCGTGCTCGGTCACGGAGGCCGAGCTAGCGGCGGCCCGGGCGGAGAAAGGGTCTTCTCCGTGTCGCTCCGACATCCGGGGCCGGAGTGGATCGTGCCGCCCGTCGAGCACCGGTTCCCGTCTTTGCTGCCGGGAGGGATACGTCGTGAGCTTCACGGCGTTCCACGGCGTGGGTTCGGCATACCGGCGGGCGGTTCCTCCCGGCGCTCTAGAGTATTACGGCTGGAGGCTGCACAACCTCGCCCCCAACTCGATCCACACCTGGGCGGTGTTTGTCGTCTTTGTGTGGGGGCTTCCCAGTCGAGGCCCATTGGGACCTCTGGCTCTACTTCTTTGAGGCCGCTCTTTTCTTGAAGGCTCCCAAAGGGGTCGGAGGGAAGGGAAAGAGGCTAGCCGTCAGGTGGGAGCTGCACGTTGCAGTGCGGGCCCCGCACCGGGATTCCTACATCCCGGCCAACTCTCTCGTCCTCAATCGGGCCGGTACGCCTTGAAGTGGTTCTACAACCCGAACGACCACGGCCACCTCCGGCCTACAGGAAGTCGATAAAACGCCGAGCCGCCGTCGTGGAAGTGAGCGATCCGGAGAACGTGGCGCCGGCGAGGAAGGTGTTATTTGCCTTGGCAGCGTCGACCGAAGGTGATCGCCCGCTTCCACCAACGGCGGGTTTGCCCCTCATGTCGGCGGCATTCCCCATGCGACATGAAGGTGGCACCGGGTGGAGGGCATCCGGATGGCGCCGAGGATCTTGACCATGACGAGATCCTCAAGCGGGGAAGGCGGCGACGGGCGGACCTCGCCGTGATGTACAAGGTGACGATGCGGCCCGATAAAGGTACATCTCCTTGGTAAGCGTTGTGCACTGGTGTTCGGCCTGCCTTCTGTCTCCTTCTCGGCCTTACCCTTCCTTCCATTCCGCGGGGGCTTTACGGGAAGGCGACGGCGTCCAAGCCGCCTATCGCCGCAGAGAAGGAGGCGAATCGGGCCCACTCAAGGCGGAGGAAGGAGGGGGAGAGGCGGAGGGAGGCGGAACGTCCACCAAGCAGCAGGGGAGAGGATGGCTGGTGAAGCGCCAGGCCGCCGAGGCGAGGAGGGCCTCCCGCGGGAGAGCGCCGTCGGACACCACCGGCGCGGACGGCGGCGGCACGGCAGCCGGAGGAAGGTAATACGGCGATGACTTGAGCCACTTCTTGGGGCTGGATCCCCCGGAGGAGGCGTCGCGCCCCCAATCTTCTGGCGGTGCGCAACACACGCAGGTGGCGGAGGACTCCGTGTAGGGTCGAGATGGCGGACTAGAGGGGGTGAATAGTCCTTTCTAAAAATTAATCGCAGGCGGATGCGAAATTAAATGCGGAATTAAAACTATCGGTCTAACAAGGACTACACCCCTCTATCTAAGCACCTTACAAAGATTCTAGCTAGGTCACTAAGGTGCAAGGCTAGGTAGTGCTCGCCTATCTAAGACTAGGTTGCAAGGTCACACAAACCTAAGCAACTAGTACTCAATCAAGGCGGGGGGAGCACCTACACATACTAGTGAGCAAAGCGCACAAAGCCTAAAGCACACTAGTGGTTCTCACTAGCACGGCTACACAAGCCTAACTAGTGAGCTCAATTGCTTAGCTACACAAACTAAGCAAAGTGACTAGCAAGGCTACACAAGCCAACTAGCCCACGCAATCGCTACTTCTAAGCTATACAAGCTAAGAAGGTAACTAGCAAGCTACACAAGCAAACTAGCTACACAAGAGCAACACTACTCACTAGCACAAGTAATGAACAAGATAATACTAGCTAGTGAATGCAAACAAACGAGAAAGAGTAGACAATGTTGACACGTCGATTTTTTACCGAGGTTCACTTGGTTGCCACCAAGCTAGTCCTCGTTGAGACAAGCTCCAAGGTTGTCACCGATCCTCTTGCTAGTGGTGACCCACAAGTCACGCTCTCCCCCGGAGTGCTCACCACGAGCTCTAGCACTTGACCGGCTGAACCACTTGTAGCTCTTCATGTCTCCCTTTTACTAGAGTTGCTCTTCGCGATCCCCAGCGGGGTGAGCACAATCCCCCTCACAATGTCACTCCATGTGACTAGCAATCGGAGCACCACTCAATCTCGGCGTGCTACAACGATGCCCACAAGCCTCCAAGCCATCTAGGAGGTGGCAACCTCCAAGAGTAATAAGCACCACCGGTTTGCAACTCGAACACCTAGTGCCACGCCTTGCAATCTCTCAATGCAACGCACTAGGATCACTCACTCACAATCGGATGCAATCACTACAAGCATATGTGAGTTAGAGGGCTCTCAAGCACCACCAAGCAAGGACACCAAGTCCCCAATGTGCTTTCGGTGACCCAACCCAAAGCCGGCCAAAGGCAACCTCTTATAGCCCCAAGGGCTAAAAGTCGTTGCCCCGAAACACAGTCGAACAGCGGCCGGGCCAGCGCACCAAGTAGCGATCAGTTGCGTCCGGTCACTCCCAGACCGCCACGTGTCCTCGCCTTTTTGAAAGTAGCCGTTGGCGCGCTTGGGCTAACTTCACTCACTCAGCGCCACGCCACGGCCGGGGCAGCGTCCGCTGCAACCACCGGGCCAGCGCGGCGCCCGGCGTCGGTGACAACTCGAGCTCAAAACCGATTTTTCCCGGCCGGACACGTCCGGTCGGTGCTAACCGGCCCGGCCGGACTCCCCGGCGTCCGGTCCTCCATACTTTCGCCCGGTGCCTCGCCTGTGCATGCCCGACCCCGGACCCAGCAGGAGGCGTCGATCGCGCAGCGTCGAGTGACCACCGAAAACACCGGACGCGCACACTTGACGGGACAGCGTCGGTCCACCTGAACCCAGCGTCGGTCGAGTGTTTCTCGGCGAGAAACACTCCGACGACTTTCGCCTCCACTTCCGGCCTCGGCGCAATGGAAAATGAGCACTTCACTTTCCCGGCGCGCCCGAATCCGCCTCGCAAGCTCGGCGGGAGGGGAGAAGGATCCCAAACCCCTCTCAACCCGGCAAACACCATCCCTTTTGCAAATGTGCCAACACCGCCAAGTGATCACCAACTTGTGCAAGTGTGTTAGCATTTTTTTCACAAATATTTTCTAAAGGGTTAGGCACTCAACTTGCCACGCCACTCGATCCTAGCAACACGATGCAAAGTTGGATCGCTCAAGTGGCACTAGATGACCGATATGCAAACAAGTTTGCCCCTCTTGATAATACGGCCATCTATCCTAAACCCGGTCATCAACTTCTCTACATACCTATGACCGGTGAAATGGAAACGCCCTAGGTTATACCTTTGCCTTGCGCTTTCCACTCCATCTTCTCCAATGCCGATGCAACACATGCACCGACATCCACTATGAATGATATGATCCACTTCATATCATCACATGGCCTTTGGTCCATCGATCTTGACCTCACTTGCTCTTCACCATCGCCTTGGTTCATCGGCGCCAAGTCTTTGCTTAAGCCTCCCGACACTCGGTACCAACGGCTTTAAAGCCTCAACTTGCCCTTCACCTTGCGCGACTGTCCATCAAGCCAAGTCTTGTCTCGATCTTCACTCTTAGCCATATGACTCCATGTCATGTATCATGCTTTAAGCTCCTTCAACTTCACATGTGTGAGCCTTGCAACACATCACACCACCTCCATGGTATAGTTGCTCACACACATGTACCTGTGGACTAAATCTCTGCAAATCTCACATAAGCACAATTAGTCCACTTAAGTTGTCACTCAATTACCAAAACCAAACAAGGACCTTTCACTCCGCCGCAGGGGCCTCGGCCTCGCTTCATCGAGCCGAGGCTGGCGTGCGAGGCCAAGCCGCGACGTCCCCCGAGGGGGAGGCGGGATGCCATGAGGAGAAGAAAAGCCACCGAGGCCACCCCGGCTCGGGTGAAGGGGGCGCGGAGTCGACTGAAGTCGTGACTTCAGCGGAGGAGGCGCACCCCTCCGGGGGCCATCCCACGCCGGTGAGTTCGAGTAGCGAGTGGGTCCGCCCCGCCAGGTCAACCCGAGGCGGCGGAAAAGGAGGCCGAGGGCGAGGGTCGGACGCCGGTGAAGGGGCGAGGCTGGCGGAACGCCCGAGGCCCTGTCCTCCCCGGCGGGCATCAAGATCAAGGTGTCGGTCGCCGGGTAAGTGCTGCTCGGCCTCCGATCCACATCTCTTAGGGTTGTTCTTCTTCCTTTTTTTTCGACGCCCTTTTCTCACGCGTAAAAGCGCAAAGGCCAGCCCAGCTCCGCTTTCGATGCAAAAAAGAAGCCGCGGCCGGGGCGGGGAAGCGCGAGCCTCGGGGGTCGCCCCTAGGCGTGGCGCGGCCCCAGAGGAAAGGGGCGCGGCCGAGGTGTCGCCCGGCCGAGGCGCCCTTGGCGGCGGGAGGGCGCGGCGAGGCGTCCATCGCGAGGGGCCCACTGCGGATGTGGCCATGGCGGAACAGGCGCCGGCTCCGTCCCGCCTCGAGTCCGCAGCGGAACAAGGTGGTGGAGATTGCCTCCTCGGAGGAAGCCACCAGCCTTGAGGCGAGGCGCTTGCCGGGGACACGACTTCCTCCGGTGGTGGTGGGGAAGTCGTTGGCCAGGCGGCTGCCGTGGCCGGAGAGCAGCTAAGCCGAGGCGCCCGTCGTGGCCGGAGAGCAGCTGGCCGAAGCGCCCGTCGTGGCCGAAGAGCGCCTGGCCGAGGTCCGCCGCGAGTGAGGGGCCGCCGGCCAAGAGGCCGCCGGCTGCAGGGAGCCTCGGCGGCACCGCAGTGGCTAATCTGGAGGGGGCCATGATCGGAGAGGAGGCCGGTCTTCGTGTTTGGACGACGCGGCGGAAGGGCAGCTGTGGGAGCAAGCGGCGTTGTGCCGGGATCGGCGAGAGGTCACTTAAGACTCTCTCGTCGGTCCTGTCCACCCAGCTCCCTGGTATTTGAAGGTAACCGGCCTCCCGTGGTTTTTTCTGTTTGCAAGAGCTCTCTCGTGATGGCTGAACGATTGGACTTGGTTTCGGCAGGAGCTGGCGCAGGTATCCCGGGCGAAATCGGAGTTCATCCGAGCGTCGGCCGGCCTCACCAATGAGCTTAACCGCCAGAAAGATCTTGTGGGCAAGCTGAACGCCGACCTGTCGGCCAGGGATGACGAGGTCAAGAACCTCCGCCTCCTCGTCTCGAAGTTGGAGGCCGAGGCGTCTGCGGTGTGTGAGGAGGCCACTCTCTCTAAGGGGATTGTGGCGAAACACGCGGCGGACCTCGACCGACTCCGGGCCGAGAGGGAGGTGATGAGGGCCGAGGTTACCCGCTCGGCAGACTCCGTCCAGGTCCTGTCCGAGAGGCTGATTACTCTCGAGACTGACCAACGGCTCCTTGCCGACGACAACGCCATGATGAGGGTCGAACTCCTGCAGGGGGTGTCCGAGGCCAAGACCCTTCGGAACCAGCAGGAAGGTAAGCGTCATTCCTGTCTATCGTACCTTTGCTACCTTGCCTCAGAATTTAACTTCTCGGACTATGGCAGGCCTGGAGGGAAGAGTGTCGGAGCTGGAGGCGAGCCTCGTCGCGTCGCAGGCGGCTTACAACTCGGCGCAGGGCGAGCTCGACGCTCGATCGCAGAGGGTCCGGGCCGTCTGCGATGAGGTTGAGGCTGGCGACGCCGCCGGGGAGTAGTCTCTTTGGGGCGGTTGGGCTGCCCACCGGGCCGGGAGGCGCGCGCCCTGGATGCCCTTCAGGTCGGCGTGTCGCACACGCTCGCGCTGAACATGTCCTACTATGAGCTCGATCTCCCTCAGATATCCGAGGGGCTCGTGGTTGCGGAAGAAGAGGTGGGCCGCGAGAGCGAGGTGCTCGCCGAGCTCGTCCAGGAGGCCAAGGCAAGCGGTGCTCCGTCCGCGCTGGTCGGGATCTTTGTGCCCGCCGTCGTCCCTGCTCCTGTAGTTGAGGCTAGCACCGCCGATGCCCCGGATGCCTATGCTCAGGGTGGCGGGGGCCAGACGCCCCGTAGTAGGTTCTGCACCTTGGGCCAGAGTGCCCGTGTAAAAAGAAAAACTATGTTAGTACTTACGCGAGATGGCCCATCGAGGCCTTGTGTTTTTGTGAAGTTGTTTTTGTTTGTTTTTCATGCCTTTTTCGATCCCTTAGGCTTAGAGTTTTGCGAGACTATTTCAAATTTAGAGGCCGTTTGTTAGCCGCGGGTAGCGAGTGTAGGTACCGTAGCGCATGGGCGTAGGTGGCCTCGCGACTCTGCCGACCACGACATTTGAGAACAGACCCTCTCGCATGATACTGCGGTCCTTCCTTGGCCGAGGGTGGCGAGTAGAAGTTCCGTAAGCGTATGGGCGTAGGAGACTTCACGGCTCGGCCGGCCCTAACCTCGGAACGACTTTAGTTGCTCTTTCCTAAGTGCTCGAGACCTTGGGTACGAAAAATTTGCGAAAAATGACCGATGAAAATGAGAAGTGTTTTTGAGGTGCCTTTCGGGAGGGGTTCCCCCTTTATAGCCCCGAGGGAGGCTCGGTTTTTGGTAGATCAAAAGCGAGTCTCACCGACCCCCCCTTGGGAGTGTTGGCGTGGACTGAAGTCCACGAGCCCCAGGGGCCTCGGATGTGCGTTACGTTTGCGGAAAAAATGAAGTGCTAGCTGCTTTTCATTTTTACGGAAAAAAAAGCATATGGTACAAAAGCATATACAAAGCTTGGAAATTTTAAGGGTAGAAGCGACATAGCTGTTGTATATTCCAAGCGTTGTTGAGGATTTGGCAGTCCTCGTCGGTGAGCTTGTAGGTGCCCGGCTTGAGGACCTCAGCGATGATGTAAGGTCCCTCCCATGGCGGCGTGAGCTTGTGGCGGCCTCGGTTGTCCTGGCGAAGACGTAGCACCAAGTTGCCCTCTTTAAGGTCTCGGATCCGGGCTCGTCGGTTGTGATAGCATCGGAGGGATTGCTGGTATCTAGCTGAGTGCAGAAGGGCGGCGTCCCTTGCTTCCTCGAGCATATCCAGCGAATCCTCCCGAGCCGTCTGGTTGCGCCGCTCGTCGTAGGCCTTGAGCCTCGAAGAGCCGAACTCCAAGTCAGTGGGGAGGATGGCCTCGGAGCCATACACCAGGAAGAAAGGCGTAAATCCTGTGGCCCGGCTGGTCGTCGTCCTTAGGCTCCAAAGGACCGAGGGGAGTTCCTCGAGCCACCTTTTGCCAAACTTGTCGAGTTTGTTGAAGATCCGAGGCTTGAGTCCCTGCAAAATCATACCATTGGCACGTTCTACCTGCCCATTCGTGCAGGGATGGGCGGCAATGAACTGCACAACACGTATCTGGTGCTGTCGCCAGAAATCCCGGAACTTCTTCCCCGTGAACCTGGGTGCCGTGGTCGGTGATGATGGAGTTTGAAACTCGAAACGGTGGATGATGTCGGTGAAGAACAGCACCGCCTGCTTTCGAGATCGGATGTTGGTAGCAGGGGGGCGGCGCCTCAATCCACTTAGAGAACTTGTCGATGGCAACTAGCAAGTGGGTGAAGCCCCGGGCGCCGTCTGGCGGTCCGACGAGGTCGAGTCCCCATCGCCGAACGGCCAGGTGATGGGAATGGTCTCGAGTCCCCATGGAGCGTCGGCTGCCGAGGGGGCCGTGGCCTCGGAGGCTGCTGTAGCCCCCGAGGGGGGTCGGGCTCGTCGCTTGCCACCGTGGCTTGGTCTTGAAGGCGACCGAGGGGGCCATAAGGTCTTTGGTGAATCGTCCGGTGGGACGGGAGCCCTCCCGGCCGCAATCTTGGCAAGCTCGTCGGCAGCCTCGTTGTTCCTTCGGGCGGCGTGGTTGAGCTCGAGACCGTCGAATTTGTCTTCACAGGCGCGCTTTGCCTTGCGGTATGCGTCCATCTTTGGGTCATGGCAGCTCGAGTCCTTCATGACTTGGTCGATGACGAGCTGCGAGTCGCCTCGGACATCGAGGCGCTTGACGCCGAGCTCGGTGGCGATCTTCAAGCCATTGAGGAGGACCTCGTATTCTGCCATGTTGTTTGAAGCAGGAAAATGGAGACGGACCACGTACCGCATGTGTGCCCCATGGGGTGAGACAAAGAGGAGGCCGGCGCCGACGCCGGTCTTCATCAGAGACCCGTCGAAGTACATGGTCCAGCACTCCGCTTGGATCCGAGGCGGTGGAAGCTGGGTGTCGGTCCACTCCGCGAGAAAATCTGCCAAGACTTGAGACTTGATGGCCTTCCTTGGCGCGTAGGAGAGAGTCTCTCCCATAAGCTCGACAGACCACTTGGCGACCCGTCCTGAGACTTCCCGGTTCTGGAGGATTTCCCTCAACGGAAAGGAGGATACCACCGTCACTGGGTGGGCGTTAAAGTAGTGCCGGAGCTTGCGCCGAGTCAGGACCACAGCGTAGAGTAGCTTCTGGATCTACGGGTAGCGGATCTTGGTCTCGGACAGCACCTCGCTGATGAAGTAAACCTGCCTGGCCTTCTTCCTGTCTTTCAACAACGATAGCCGCGCTAACCACTTGGGTCGCCGTAGCGACGTACAAGAGGAGGGGCTCACCTTCGGCTGGAGGGACCAGTATCGGGGCGCTGGTGAGGGCAGCTTTGAGCTTGTCAAGGGCTTCCTGGGCCTCGGCGGTCCAAGAGAAGCGCTCTGTTTTCCTCAGGAGGCGGTATAGGGGCAGTCCCTTCTCACCAAGGCGTGAGATGAAGCGGCTAAGAGCCGCAAGGCAGCCTATGATCCGTTGTACCCCCCCTTTAGATCCTTGATTGGCCCCATACTGGTCACCGCAGTCACCTTCTCCGGGTTGGGCTCGATGCCGCGTTTGGAGACGATGAATCCTAAGAGCATGCCTCGAGGCACCCCGAAGACGTGGGGTTGCGGTCCTGGTCGTCGTCGCCGTTGCCGTCGCCGCCATCGCCGAGATCGCCGATCTCCACGTGAAAGCACTCGCGGGTTGGGTCGTACATGTCGTCCGGCAAGTTCGAGTCGGGGTACCCGAAGGCGTACGCGTGCGCCGGCATAAGCCCACGGGGCTCTGTGGCCTCCAGGTAGCGCCGTATTGCGTGGACGTAGCGGGACCCGGAGTAGTCCACTCCTGCCCACCTAGTCCGGTGCTCCTCAAGGTCGGGGTAGGACGCGGCTGGAGCAGACGCGTCTGGATCCTGGACAAAGCGCAGCTGGTGGCCGGGGAGCCCACCATAGGCCCCCAAGCTGGTGGAGACCAACATTGCGTACGTGGAGGCGGCATTGGTGAGGCCGAACGACGGCGGTGGTGGAGCTGGTCGCGAGGCGTTAGGGCGGCCTCCGCCGCCTAACTGCAACGCAACGCCTGGTCCTCCTCCAGGTCCTGGCCGGCGCGGCGCGCGCCCGCCGAGTCACGGCGGGTATGTGTGCTACGACGCCTCCTGTGCCGGGCCCGCGACGGGGCCACGGGAGCCTCGTCGGAAGACTCCTGGGCCCTGGGCGGAAGGAGCTCCATGTCATATTGGGTGCCCAGCGACACGAACTCGAGATCCCCAAACCGGATCACGGTGCCCAGCTCCAACGGCTGTGCTGGAGGGAAGTTGGGGCCGGAAACGTCCCAAGACGTCTTGTCGCGGTTGTCAGCCATTCCGGAGTTTTGGCGGGAAGAAAGGTGAAAACACGCACAAGCCCCTACCTGGCGCGCCAACTGTCGGTGCCAAAACTGGCGGTCCTAGCACCAACGAGTAAATTTGTGTGCGTGTTCCCAACCCCGGAAGGTATGCAAGAAGGGCACAAGGAAGGCTTGTATTATCTTGCACCTAAGTGCTTGTAGGTAGGGTGTACAAGCGAGTGGAGAGAGGGAGCTGGTCCCAAATCTCGTGAGTGATCGAAGCGAGTGCCAGAATCGTGCTCGTGTGCAAATGCTCGTGGTTGCTTGTGTCCGAGAAGGGGCCCGGTCCTCCCCTTTTATAGCCGAAGGGGAGGATAGGGTTTACAAAGAGTGCCCGTGTACATGGAAGAGGCCGTGCGCGCCTCTCCTCCCTCATCAGAGGCCTCGGAGCCCACCGCCTTTCTTATACCGAGGTCCCGGAGTGGGCGTTGGTGCTGTAGAGCCTGGTCGCTGCCGTGAGTAGTCACGTCCCCTTATCCTGACGACGGAGAGGACGGCTGTCCCTGTAGAGGTTGATGGAGAGGCCAGGGGGCGTATCTGACCCCCGTAGCGTGCTGTCGCTTTGTCTTACTCGGTTCAAGGCTCGGAGGGCCTCGGAGCCCTCTTGTCGTAAATGCTGGGGACGGTTGGCACAGGAGAGAGCCGTCATCGGGGCAATCGCTGCCCATCCCGGGCTCAGAAAACCCGGGAGGGACTGTTGTTTGACCGGCGTCCCAGCCGACCTGACTCCCGTACGGAGGATGACTCTGGATGACGGCCCCTGGCATGGCGGCCACCGCCTTGAAGCTTGGGCGACTTGACGGCAGCGGAGGTTAGGCTACAGTGCCCCCACGGTGGCGGCCTGGCCTCCACGGGGTGGAGGATAACGTAATCATGAGCGCGTGTGAGGGTTGTGGCAGGCGGCTCCTATCCCCCGCCAAGGGATAACGTTAGTCTGATGGAACTGTGGGAAGGCGGGCGGCAGATATACGTCAAGTCAGAGGCCTGGCTTGATCAGAAAGTGCGGCGCGCCCCGTCCGAGGCCTAGGCACGGGGGCTCGGGCGGGACGGAAGGCGGGTGCTCGTCCGAGGTGTCTACGTAGAGGGCTCGGGCGAGGCGGAGGCGCGCCCGTCCGAGGCCCTCGGGGGGGGCTCGGACGGGACGGAATGTTAGCGTCTGTCCGAGGCCTCGGCAGGGGAGGCTCGGGCGAGGCGGAACGTTAGCGCCCGTCCGAGGCCCCGGCAGGGGGAGGCTCGGACAGGATGGTGAGCAGTTTGCTGGGCCTTGGCACGCCGCGTTTTGCTACTATGCGGCCTGGTTTTGCGTTCGTTGGGCCTGATTGTTTGGAGGGCCCTTATTTTGATACCCGACATTAGTTAAAGGGGCCGGACACATATAATAATAACACTTCTAAATATAATAAATATATACATAAGAATGTTTCACCAATATTAGTTATTATTCATAATAAAAAATCATAATATTACAATATAAAATTGGTGAATTGATGCCTTAATATGCTACAAATTATTATGTTTATAGGTATATTAAGAAAAACTTTACTGCCCCTATATTTTGTTTTTCTTTCTCACCTTTTTGTTTTTCGTCCTCTTTTCTCCTTAGGTTCTTTTCTTCAAGTTTCATGTCTATTCCTTTTCCTTTTTCAGTTTTCTGTCGTTTTTTCCTTTTAGCAAACCAAAACTAGAGAATATACATAATTATTGTTATTTAATACATATAAAATTAAAAATTCTATTATAAAAATAGGAAATTGATCCCATGGCCTCGGCTTGGATTTCACCACAAAGCTTTGCTGTGTTGTTCAATTTTTATGCATACAAGTGGTTCTATTTAACTGCTAGTGCTGGGTATCGATTCAATTTGTTTGTCTAATAATCAAACAAAGCAAGCTGCTGATCGATAAATCAAACGTTTCTTCATCTATACATATGTGCCATGCCATGATTACAACATATGTAGAGAATAGGTAGCGTTAGTCGTCTCATACAAGGCAAGTGAAAGGGATACAGGTTCAAAATTTGTTTGTCTACTACTCTCCTTCTATCCCTGAAAAAAGGATTCTTGGAATCTGTGCTAGTAAAAAATAATTTTTGACTAACTTTTTAGAAAATAGCAACAATATTTATAACATAAAATGAGTATATTATAAAAAAATATATTTAATGGTAAATCTAGCATACTAATTTGATAACATAAATTTTAATATTTTTTCTAAATATTCGGTCGAAGTTTATAAAAATTGACTTAAGACAACTCTAGAAATCACTCCTTTTAAGGACAAAGAGAGTAGTGTCCACTCTTGAGTACAAGATGTTTGGATCCTGGGGCTAAAGTTTGTCCTCATCACTTGAACATAGGGATGCTAATTAGAAAAATACATATATGCTAATTACAAAGCTAATTACACAAATGGAGGTTAATTCACAAGACAAACCTATTAAGACTAATTAATCTATCATTAGCACATGTTTAGTGTAGCATTGCATTGTCAAATCATCATAGACTATTCAGGCTCAATAGATTCCTCTCCCAAATTAGCTTTGATCTGTGTAATTAGTTTATATTTAATACTTCTAATTAGTATTAAACATTCGATGGGACAAGAACTAAATTTTAGTGCCTAAATGTTTCCAAGTATGAACTATATTTTTCCTAAAAAAATAGTAATACATACATGTACTGATATTAAATCTGTACAAGTTAGAGCAAAAGGTGTTCAAGAGTCTGAACCTAAGATGAATTGGAGTGCCTAACTTTATTATTGGATAGAATCTAGAGTAGTGCACGCTAAGATACGTTATGGAATTTGATTTCAACATGAATGCATGACACGATCATCGAATAAATCTTCAATCCAGTCGTCTGTGTTGTTGAACAATTAAGTTGTACTCCTGTTGTAACGTACATGTATGTTTTTGATTTTTTTGCGGCGAATGTTTGATAGATGTTGTATAGTAAAAGATCGGAGCTAAATTTAACCTGTTGCGAGATCACAACAACTCTTTACACTCCCAGTTCGCAAACGATCAATGTCCATAACAGCAAAACTTGTATCCACACGTGTTTTAACTTTTAATCGACAAAAATAGCATCAAGAAGGATAATGTTGTTGACGTAAAAAATTGCAGCTCACTAACCATGGTGTATCAGAAGAAGTGATCCACAACTTCAGGAGTGACATGACTGAATTCTTCAAACAACCACTGAAAGCAAAGGAGGTGTACTCAATGATACCAGGCAGTCTTGAAGGGTATGGCCAGCACTTTGTTGTTTCAGAAAACCAGAAACTAGACTGGGCAGACCTGTTCCACCTCATCCTCCGTCCAGTTGATTCAAGGGACATGAGGTTCTGGCCTAGTATCCCCCCATCTTTCAGGTCTCCCTGAACTAAACCACGATTTTTTATCATGAGTCTTGACATATATAGCACTTTATTCCTTCTCTTAACTGCATTCGTTATGTGATCTCTCTGAATCTTAATAGGGACTCTATAGATAGATATTCCTCTGATGCATTAAAGGTAGCATCTTGTCTGTTGAAGTTCTTGGCCATAGACATGGGCGTTGATCGGCCATAGACATGGGCGTTGATCCGGAGAATTTTCTGGAGAGATTCAGAGGTCAACCTCAGAGCATACGGATGAACTACTACCCTCCATGTAGGCAGGCTGACAAAGTGCTAGGACTGTCGCCACATACTGATGGTTCATCCCTGACACTGCTGCTCCAGGCGAATGATGTGCAGGGGCTGCAGATACGAAAGGATGGCAAGTGGCTAAGCGTAAACGCCCTTGATGGTGCTTTTATAGTCAACGTAGGCGACATGCTTGAGGTAAGTATGAATGCTAGCTAGCCTATATACATCATGTCGTTTGAACAGCACTGAAGTTTTTTTTTTAGTCCCCCCTTGATGCTAACAAGCTATATGCGATTATGAATTTAGGTTTACACTTTATTATGATTGTTCGTTAATCGTCACTTCCAGATTCTTAGCAACGGGAGATACAAAAGCATTGAACACAGGGCTATGGTGCACCCAACCAAGGAGCGCATGTCAGCGGCATTGTTCCACAATCTGTGCCAGGATGTAGCTGTCGGCCCTTTGCCGGAGCTTGTGAAGAACGACGGTGTTGCGCGGTATAGCTCAACGGGTTACATGGATTTCGTCAAAGGCTACTTCGCGGCGAAGCTTGATTATTCCCCGGTCGCGAAAAAAAAAAAAGAAGGAGCTACCTCGAGAGTTTGAAGAATTAATATATATGCAAGTTGGCTATCAAGCAGTACAAGATGAATAACGCACGCACTTGATCATATCTAGAATGTCTAGCTCGCGTGATGTCTTTTCTAGTGTTAATGGGTATGTGTTGTACTGTTGTTTAATTAAGTACTCTCTGGTTTATTCTATTTGTATAGCAAAAACTTTCCTCTCCGGTATGGAGGCGTTGGTATATGTTATATATGGGCGTTTGTTCCCATTGCCTTTCCAAAAAAAAAGGTAAAAACATAGCCGGTGTCATACTTTGTATGTCGAAATAAAAAGTACTATTAAGAAACTTGCTTCTTGACTGATGCAATACTTTCATCAAATTAATAATATTTTTCACCTAATGCAATTAATACCTAGATCCATATGGTTTCTAAACGGTGACGTAGAACAATTCTGTGAGCCAATGCAACCATCAGAATAATACCGTGACGCTAAACTCATAACATATTGAATTTCTCTGTCGAGCTATCAGTGACGTTAACAGAAAGACTTTCCTGTGGGTTTTCTTTATCTGTTAGTTTGAACGGTGCCATTACAATTTTACGAGTTTGAAAATATACCATTACTATTCATGGTATTGAAAGTACACCATTATAATTTTATGATATGTCTTCGAAATATACCACTACGTACCCCTTTAACTCATTTATATGAATTTTTGGACCAAAATGCTCTCTTCTTCCTCCTTGCTCCCTCTCTTTTATGAGCCGGACACCGCCTATACATGGCTGGGGGCATGCCGCGCCCAGCTTGCTCGTGTGTGCTGGCCGCAGCAACGTGCTCGCAGGCCCACCACTGCGGCCGCGTCGGCATGCCAGCCCTGGACGGCGCTCCAGCTCGTCCCGGCCTGTGGCACGCAGCACAGAACGGTAAGTGAGCACCTTGTCCCCCGGTGCATCGCGACTGCTTGCTGGCCGTGCGCTGTGACCGGCCCTGCCCCCGCATTCTAGCTTACGTCCGATTCATGCCACGCCTACGCCGGCCCTATTACTCTCTTCAATCTTCATCGACAAGGGCCGCAAGGGAAGGGAAGGACACCGGACACGAGCATATACCGTCGAGCTCGCACTCACGCCCCTTTACATAAGTCGCACTCGCAGTCACGCCCGTCTTCATGCCATGGAGAGAGGTAGAGAGCAGCAAGGAGAGAAAAATATAGAAAAATTGAAGATGATAATGGACCATCGAATTCACATATATATCAGCTCATTGATGAACAAACCTGAGATTCCAAAGGAGCATCCATCATGGCCGTTTCGACAACAAATTGGAGGCTCCAGCTCTGAGCCTCCAACAAGGATGCATCCAGCCGCGTCAGAAAAAATTACAAAAGCCCGAGCAAGAAGCAGCTGTGCATCCATGGCCGTGCTGGTCCTGGTTGCGAGCTAGGGACGTGAGCTGCAATGGTACAGCCTGGGCACATCGTGGTGCGCTTTCGGCTTCGTTGACACTCTCCTATGGCCACGTCATGGAAAACATCATCAGCCGGTCATACTCCTTAGCCACCACCGGAGGGAGCCGAAACGAGTGGAGCAGGAGTCCTAAGCGTGTTTGGGCAGGCCAAGCTTTCATTGATTTGTAGCGGCTACGGTGACATTGACAGACATTGCGTGTTTGGGCCGGGCTCAGGTGCTGACGCACCACGGTGGCGGCCAGCGAGCATGGTGGCGAGGAGGCGAGGACGAGCGAGGTGTGGCACTGGTCAACGTGTACAAAATTGAAGAGGGAGGAAGGAGGAAGACAAGGGTAATTTGGCCAAAAAATTCATATAAATGAGTTGAAGGGTTGTGTAGTGGTATGTTTCGAAGACTCATAAAATTATAATGGTACGCTTTCAATACCATAAACAGTAATGAAATATTTTCAAATCCGCAGAATTGTAATGGCACCATTCAAATTAACCCTTTCTTTATTCCCTCGATGGTTTTTGAGCACACAGGGAAATTTTGTTTCAATAATACATAGTGTGAATACATGATTAATGACTCCATTCATCATCTCTAGACTTCCATTCCTCATACAGTGTCAGGTGTGAATTGTGTAATACTCCTAGACTTCCATTCATCGTACCGTGTCAGGTGTGAACTGTAATACTCTTAGGCTGCTATTACAATGACATGAACATTGAATACACTATAGTAAATAATTAAAAAATAGATAGATAGATATAGATAGGCAGGAGCTAGAGTAGCATGGTTTTTTTCGACCAAAAGAAGAATTATATTAGATAATAACTGGGTACATCAGCACATTACAAGCACTCTAGATTACACAAATATTCAGAAACTAATTTTCATCTAAATTATACCCATGCTCTGAATAGCTTCAGATATCAAAACCAAACATGTACGACGCTTTACAGTACAGATGACCGCACAGGTAAAACACTCGGCAAAAGCCTGAGAACAGATGTCTAACAAACAGCGGCCAACATTAATGTAGACGGAGATGAGAAACTTCTTTCTAGTGTCTTTCTTTTCTTTTTGTCACCGAAAAATGAGGGAAACTGATCTGAAACTTATTTTCCGCCTTGATGTCACCGTCCACAATAAAACGGAGAAGAGACTGGAGAAAATTATTCCATGCATAACGACGATACTATCTCCGCCTTAATGTCACCGTCCAGAAATAAAAATCTCCATGTCATCGTACTGGTGAGGATGATGAAGTTGTAGTTGTCGCCCTCATCTCCACAAGATCTGCATGGAGAAGACGAATTCCATCATGCCTCCTCGCCATCGTCGAAGAAGAGGAGCAGAAGATTAAATCTCCAATACCAAAAAACTTGTTATAGAAGGACCTAACTCTAAATATGGGATCGATCCCCACTCCCTCTAGTCTCCGACGACACGCCGAGGGCAATACTACAAAAACGATTTGTAGCAACGTCTAATTTTTTTCTAGGGGTGGCTCTATATTGAATGCCCCTACAAATAGTTCCAAAATGAGCCGCCCCGATAAATCGATTTATAGGGGCGGCTAATGTTATGAGCTATCCCTACAAATGATGTTTATTTATAAGGTGGCTATATCTAGCCGTCCTTTATAAATCGATTAGCAGGGATGACTCTATATTGAGGCGCCCTTACAAATAGATATACCGAATATTAAAATCGAGCAATAAAATTTAAATTTTTTTAAACAATCTCGGATGGGGAAATGATCAAAATAAAAGTTATAGATCTCGAAAAGTTATGCAACTTTGCTACTGACAACATTTTTACTTGAAATCAATTTCTGTTCTAAAATTTAATTTGAACTTTACTTTTGAAATTTAATGTGTTCTTGAAGAACTTTGATTTCACTTTTTAATCTTTGGCTAAAACTTGTAACTAGTCTTTCTCCCTCGTACTAACTCTCAATCTAATCTAATTTTACAAGAAAAGTGTTGCGACTTATGACGGCTACCACGTTCGTTCCCCGACGAAAAAAAGTTTTGTTGTTTTTTTTTGGCATTTTGTGATTTTTTTTGGCTTAGTTTGGTAAAATTTGAAAATTCACGCGACTTACTACAACGACTTACGGCAACGAGCGGGCGGTTGGCTGGTGGGGACCTCCCCGGGCCAAAAAAGAGTTTTGTTGTTCTTTTGGCATTTTTTTTTGATCATTTTAGACTCAGTTTTGTAAAAATTAAAAATTTATTTGTAGAGGTTGTAGGGGCGGTTTAATATCAACCGTCCCTATAAATCCATTTGTTGTGACGGCTAGTAGTCCACCATTTTCAGAGACGGGGTGATATGGATGGTTACCAAAACCGTCAGTGCGGAACAAAGGGGGCCGGCAGGGGCTATGGCCCCTGAAAAACAATAAATTTTTTATCACTTTTCCTATATTTCAGGTGCCTGAATTTTAAGATGATTTCAGACAACACTCTTATACAACTAATAAGTATAACGAAATTACTTCTAACTTGTTATCTGTTCTTGTATTGTAACACATCATTTTTTATCCTTGTCGACTATAGAAAAAAATTGTAAATTGTTAATTGTCTTTGTGCCAATATAGATTAGATTTGTTGGATTTGTGATTTTGTGTAACAGGTTTTTAATCTCAAATCGCAAAAAGATTATGTCTACCTAAATTGCAACAATTTGGAACTGCAATTTTAGTACAAAAATATATAATAATAACAGTTGTTCTGAAAAGAAACTAAATTTCAGGCACCTGAATTTTTTAGCAAATCCCATTTTTTATACTATAGGAAAAAATTAAAATTTTCATAAAAATTCAATAAAAACTTGATTTTTCATCAAAAATTCAGTAAAAAATTATTTTTATCAAAAAAATCAATGATACATCAAAAAAAAATTTCTCCTTTCATCTATTTATAATGCGTCGTCTATTGCTCGCCCCTCCTCCCCCCTTATTCTAGAACGCTAGCTCCGCCACTAGATACCGTTTCTACAAACCCTCTTCAGCGTTGGGGAGGGAGGGGGGACCAACGAGGTGGACGTGGGGGGCGCGGTGACGTTCCGTAAGGGCGAGTCGAAGAGCATTCGGTTCCATCATATCTTCTGTCTCTACTAATGGAACAATAATGGAACAATCCAATGCAACTTATACTCCGTCTACCCAAGATCCAATGCAAATTATACTCCGTCTACCCAAGATCCAATGCAAATTATACTACGTCTACCCAAGATTACGTCCCCCGCTGAGGATCTATAACCATTACGCACATAGAAAATGCATATAGGATTCTGTTTCTATTAAAATTAAGGGTCAGAAAACATCTCTCTTAGTCTTCAACATGGTCGTGCGGCCATGATCGATCGCAGGCTTCAGCGCTGAAGCCTCAGCGCGCCCGCACGCACCCCACCCAGCCTGTGCCCACGATTCAACGTGAAAAAAGGAAACAAATCGCCTGAAAGTCCGACTTCCCTGGTGCCACCTCCGTGGATGTCGCCGGCTCCTCCTCGCGCGTGGGATCCTTCGGCCGCGTGCCCGCGTCCCTCGCCACCACGGCACTGGCCGTGTGCCGCCGGCACCGACACCCGCAGACTCCCCAGATGCGTGCGCTCGCCCCTGGGCTCCTGCTTTTGCGCTCGGCGTCCTTGTCGATGCTGCTACTGTCAGTGTTCGACGCACGCGCTGCGCCCGGCGAGGCGGCGGCGGATCCTGCTGCTTGCGCGCCGAGGTCAGGCAGTAGAGGCCGACCAGGCCGCTCACGCCCTTCTTCAAGGGCATGGACACCCGCATTCTCCCCAACCAGTGTGTTAGGGTGGCGCCACCGGAGGCCCCCCGCGGCGGATCTGACCGCCATAACTTCAGCCCGTCCTGCTTGGTGTGTTGGCCCAACTGTAATCCTGCCGGTCAGGTATCCCCCTCCCTCCACGACGCATCTGCCAATATTGCCGCTGTTGTACTTACCCTCCCTGTATCCCTTTTGCCCACAAAGCTACACCTGTGACGATTTGCCTGCAATGATCCATTTGGTTTTGAAGGTATGCCAATACAAATTAATGTTGGTTTATATCTGAAAATGTTGGCATCATTCGATTATTCAGCCTTTGGTCTTTAGACCAATGGCATTATAACAGAAATCATGTGCATTTTTTGTCAGATGAACCAATTGCAGTTCCAATGGTAACACAAAGTTGAGCGTCTAGGATTATACAAGGCTGAGTACTACCATCAGCATCCGGACTCTGAACGAGTCACTTTTGATAGTGCACCATGTTGCCCTATTGTAGTCTTCATCAACTCTTGAAGTGGTGGCCAACTGGGAAGCAGTCTGATCAAAACATATAGGGAACTTCTCATGAAGCGCAGGTAAATAGGCTAGCAGTTTGGCAATGCTGTAACACTGAAAATATGCATTCCTTGCACTATACTATAGTAGTACTTCAAATCATTTTCTCATTGTTGGATCCAATCATTTTTTTTCAAAAGTTTTGATCTCTCAGAAGAGGCACCTGATAAGGTTCTACACAGATTAGACTGCAACTTTGAAAAGCTCACGTCTAACAGTGACCTTTTTAATTATTTCTTTAGGGAATGGTATCTCTTATTTACCATGCTTTCTTCTTCTTCTTGTAGTTTATAATAAAAATCACTTTTGAGCACACCGTGGCCTTCCTATAACATTAGCTATGTGAATTGTGTAGTAATATATCAAACAATAAGCTTCACTTAAGAAGTTAAGATTTGTTCAAGAAAAGCCTCATCTCAAGATGTGAAGGATAGCTGCAACATGCAATGAAAACCATAGCTGCTCTTTTTTTAAAAAAAAAAAAAGCATAGGTCTATTGGATTATCAGTCAAACTTGGCCCAAGACATGATTTTTTGTGAATATCTTCTAAATTCTTTGATTCACCTACCGTTGTTTTCTAATAAAGATGTAGCTATCCTATAGTAGAGATAAATGGACACCTATTTCAAGATTAAAAATATTTCCATTGGCATATAACTTGTTTGGTGAACTGATTTGCAATTTGACTTTACCATAGATACAAAGGGCACAACATCAGTTTCTAAATACATATATACTGCACTATTTCTAAATACATGATCAATAGCAATGTGTACCGTCATGGCGAATATAGATGAACTATATTTCTTTGTGCAGGTTTGATGTTAACCAGTGTGCAAGCGGCTAAAACTGAGTTGAAAACCAAATCCTAGAAGAAGCATAGCCTGTATTCATTTTTAGTGTAAAATTAAACTTTGCAAACATCTTTTTACAGACGAATTGTGTTATGCAAGTAATATTTGTTAGGCAGATTGTACATGTATAGAATATGTGTAGGAGCATTGCTTATGAAACAAATACTGAAATACTTAGCAGGAATTGTTTGTCATCGACTTCATGTTTATCTATAATGTTTTCGAGTTATAATATGGGATGAATCTTCAAAACTAACCAAACATGTACAAATTATCTTGAATATCACCGTTAGCATGGGCCGATGTTTATTTTGTATTAGCTCGAATATCTATAATGTTTATTTTTTAATAAGAATAAATCCTTGTAGAGTCGAGCTATAGAGGTCAGTGATGAATGTAAACTGAACTGTGTTTCTGTTGGAGTATTACTGATTGGTCAGTAAAAACTCTCCTGGCCTTGGATCAGTGTTTGTCACGGTTGCCTTGGCTTGTTCCAGTTTCAGAATGTTTCTGACAGACTTGCTGCTGCTAAAGGGATAGAGACCGATGTTAGTATGTCGTGTTAGTTGTCTACCCTGTTCGCTTTCTTATCAGCCGGCTTATTCCACCAGCCGAACACATTTTTATAGGACTTATGAAAGTGATCTGTACAGGACAGAGGGTGGAGAGTTTGTCATTCTGATTTATCAAGGTGTTGCACCGCTAACTCGGTGCCCTGCGTTTGTGGAACTGACATTGTATAAGCCTCTATGCCTGCATCTGTAACATCTTGGAAATCGGTGGTATGAGCATATACAATCGTGTGAAACTTAAAGGGCACTACGGTTCAGGTGGATGTGGCACACAGGTGGACCGATGACACCAAACCATGGGCAGGGCTGCACATCGAATCATTCAAAATTGAAAATGACCTTTTCCGAGCATGCACAGAGATAACACTCGGTAATGGCCAAAAAAACAAGTTTTTGCCACCTGCCAGTTGGGTTAATTTGAACACTCTTCTAAAAAATAAAATAAGGCGATCGAGCTACTAGGAACAATGGCTCCTTCATCTTTTTCCTCTGACCTCACCAAAGTGTCAACGATTTCCACCGAGAGCCATTGGTCATTGGCCATGCATCACCAGCTCCATGCTGTATTCGCGTGTGTGTTCCTACTCGTTGGCGTGGTTCTCCACCCGTTTCTGGCCGTCTGACCTTTATGCTCAAAAACAATTGTGTAAGTTGAATAAACTATGAAAATATAAACATAGATTGTTTTTATATGCATTTCAAAAATAAAACTGTTGCGTTAGCACGGATATTATACTAGTATAGCTAGGGTAGCAGGTTGAGGCGGTGGCGAGGAGCGTGCCGCCACTGGTCAGTTGCGGAGAAGCGTCGGGCGTCGTTCATCCAAGCGCGTGCTGCTTGAATTTAGAAATTTAGAGCTCAGGCCAGAGTTATCCGCCCAGGTTCTATCCCAGGCTGAAGCTAATTTATTGGAGTCATCAATGGGCTTATCTGCTACCAGGCTAGGTTTATCAAGGTTTATTCATGACAGTTACCAAGTCAACACAAGAAGTCAGAACTGGAAGTGTACCTTGATGATCATCCTGAAATGGATAATGATGCATTTGACATCATTGCATGGTGGAAGTTGCATGGTCCAAAATATCCAAAAATGGCACGAGACATTCTTAGTGTTCCAGCATCTACTGTTGCTTTGAATCAGCATTTAGCTTAGCAGGGCTGATCATTGATGACAACCGTTGTAGCTTGCTCCAAGAAACTGTTGAGATGTTAATGTGTACACAGGATTGGTTGAGAAGTGCCATTCCAGGTATACAATTCCTCTGAAATTGTACTATACTGCTTTGCTTTGCCTAAATAAATAATATTGTAGCATTTTGGGAACTTCTGCTTTGCGTTTTCTAAATAAATAATATTGTAATGATCTGAGAACTTGCTAATATTTGACTGAAACAGATGAGTCAAGTATGGCATCAGAAATCATACACCCTACTGCAACAATGTCACCAACTACAAACCAACAAGGTCAATCAGTTGACGCTATTCTTGAACATTATAAGAGGTAAGAAAGTCTTGCTTCTTGGTTACTGAATACCTACATTGTCATGTTTTTTATTACATTGAAACAGCAGCTAGTTCTCCACAGAAGGCCCTTTTTACCAGCTTCTAATATTGTAAATTGAGTTGTAAATTGGATATTCAATTATTCATTGGATTTGCTTTCGTATTTATCAAATGTGCTAGTTTTCATCTTGACTTGCTTCCTAAGTTAATTGTGTTGTATCTATTAACAGGTGGTGAAGAGCTCAACAGAACTTGAGAGTGGCAATCTAAGCTTTTGTAAATTCCGCTTTGACGATGTCCCTTTGCTCAAGATGATCTTCGAAGAGATTACTGTTTAATTAGTTATATTACTGTTGCGAGCGATGAATTGTATAAAGTAAACTTTTGTGCAAGTTTGTTATCATTTAGCACAATTACCATTGTAGTATTTAATTTGCTTCTCACAATGAATGGTTATCGGCCTTTTATTTACTCTGGTCTTCCGCTGCTATGCAGCAGCCACGTCTAGTAGCTGGGCATCGTGACTACAGCAGTATCTTGACTAAAGTAATTTGAATATTCAATTGTCCAATGATTATGGGTAATCGGATATGAACAAAAGCGGGGAGGGGAACTTGCAGGTACGTCAGACATGGGCATGGACAAGCGCGGGTGTGTCCATACCCTCCCCAACGGCAGGTCTAGGTGGAGGTTCATGCGATTGTACCCAGCCACTGATCCGTGGACCAATTTGAAGATCACCATGGCGTATATGCACAGAAGCTAGGAAAAAATCACACAACTCACGTTCATGCACCTTCTTGTAGAGATTAGTCAGCTTGTATATATGTATATGGCTCATATAAAGTACACTTGCCGTCTCAAAAAAAAAAATAGTACACTTGCTACTACTTTTTTTTTTTTTTGAGGGAAAGCCACACTCTTTATTCATGGGTTTCATCGTAATAAGAGTTACAAATGCCCGGAGGCGGTTCTAACAGCCAGATATGTCTGCCTGTATTAAAATAAATCAAACTCCTAGCTAAAGTATGAGCGTCAACATTAGAATTTCTATTCTCATGAACAAAATCAACATGCTCAAAATCCCGAGTCCGCTCCTTAATCTCCTTCACCACTTGTCCATCAGGACCCATACATGCCCCTGCCATGCTTCTAATAGCATTAGAACTCGAAATTCCCAAATGGTTTTAATTTTTTTTGACAGTTTACAAAGAATCATTATGGGCTTGGAAGTCCAGGCAAGCCACATGCGTGAGCGCGAGAGGGGCTATCAGTAGTTTACTTAAGCCCATTCATGCTTTGTGCTTAGGCCCTATTTGTGCTCATTGTACTTAAGCCCATTCATGCTTTGTGCTTAGGCCCTATTTGTGCTCATTGATACGAATGGGTCTATGGTCTAGTGATAGGACTGTCTAGTGGTACACTACCTACCAAGAATCAAATCCTGGTGCTCTCACCTTTTTCTGAGATTTTTTCAGGATTTATCGGCGTTACGCATTAAGTGGTAAGCGACATTCCCGTCGACGATGAGGCACCAGTGGTGATGCTAGTGGTGATTTCGGGAAATTTTCAGATCTGTCGGCTTAGTCTTTCAAAGGTGCTCATAGGGGTAGGGTTTGCGTACGTGCGTTTATATAGATGAGTGTGCGTGCGTATTGTGAGTGTCTGTCTATAGGGATGAGTGTGCGTACGTGTTGTGAGCGTCTGTGTTGTACTGTGAAATTCTTAAAAAAAATTATGCTCATTGATCATTAGGCAACTCAAAATCTAATTGCAGCCCAAATATTTATTTACTCCATATTTCATATGAATCGTATCATTATCAAATTATTTTGTAGGCCTCATTCGACTCATGCTAAATAGGCTATGTAATATTACAACATGCTAAAATTCCATCGTACAAAAATATTCTCTTCTATCCAAAGAAAACAAATTCTAGAGTTTCCTTTTTGAGGAAAAATTCTAGAGTTTTCTTAAGTCATTTTTTTTAAATTTTGACTGAATAAAACAGAGCCAAGATTCAGATACTTCATAAACTACTATGCTCATTTGGTTATGACGATCTAGAAATTGATTTATACGGGGACGAAGGTAGTAGATCGATGCAGGGTTAAACGGGCAGCTAGATAACTAGATTATGAGCATGAACATTTTGAATTCCTACTCTCATGACCAAAACCAATATAAATAAAATCACGGGTCCTCGCCCTAACCTCCTTCACAACATGGCCATATGAACCCATGCTTTCTTCTCCGAGACTTGTGATAATATTAGCACTCTCTGAAGCTAACTGGAAGGACTCCAACGTTAAATTAGAGGCCATCGTTAATCCTTCCCTATATGCATTCACCTCAGCTGTTTCAGCATCAATAATACCATCCAGAACCACACCTAATGCTCCCAAGAACTTTCCCGCCTGATCACGAGCAATGGATGCAACAAATGCTCTACCCATGTTCTTGGAGATTGTCACATCAACATTGATTTTCATCCAACCCGTTGGGAGACACAAGCTACTTCGGTCTCCTAGTCCGGACTGTCATCTTCACCTCATAAGGCGGTTTGGGTACCAGTAAATAAATCAGCCACATAGTTGGAGAAGACAAATCGGGCCACAAGTTTTCCAACATAAAAGAACTAGAAGACTTGCGTGGGCCGAATTAGCAACCCGAAAAGGCCCGTGCGGCCATGCCGCGCATATGCCTTTACTGCACGTCCCTGCCAATGCTATGCTGCATGAGCTGGGTCACACAACTCACAAGGCGAGTGGTGACGGCTGACGGGGGCAAAGGTCCACAGCCGTGATGCCCTCACCTGATGGTGCCTGCCTGCTCCGGAGCCATCTTCTCGCAGAGCAGTCCGCGCCGTCGGCAACTCGGCATCCTGTTCCTAGACCAAGCCGCACTCATCAACAATCAAAATTGAATTTTAACCAGAAAACAGAGGTGGCTGGGGGGGCTGGCAGTGGCAGTGGCAGTGGCAGTGGCAGTGGCAGTTGCGACCGAAAGAAAGCTCGACCGGCGCAAGAGGCCACCGAGGCGAGGCCGTGTTTGCAGTGCGGGTCGCGATCAGATGGCGCGCCCCCAAGAATCAAGATATGGGTGGAGGAGCATATCGCTCGCCCCTCGCAGTTCACACCGCGCACCGAGCCGAGCGGTCCGCGTCGAGACGGCGACCACCGAAAGCGTTTGCGATCGCGTGTTGCAGCTGACGGACGGGTGGAGGAGGCCGTGGGGTCGTCGGGTTCTCTGGGGCGGCCGCTGGTTCCACAGCAACAAGGTTTCCAATTCCGTCACGTCGAGCTCGGTTTATTATGCAATAATACGAGAGGATCGGTTCAGAACTTCAGATGTCCCAAACTTTGCTGATGGACTTCATTACGGATATGATATTCCTGGTTACGAGTTGTGACGCCTAGCTAGTAGGGGTAGGGGACACCAATTTCTTTCATGTTCATTTACATAAGAAAGTACCATTCGACTTTTAACTAAGCTCAATCAGAGAGAAAGAGGGTCCTTTCGCTTTCGACTTGGCTTTCGTGTTGCAACCGTCATTCGACAAGCCAATCCACAATACATCCCCGTCCTTCCCCATCACAGCACCAGAGCCAATCGCTAAAAAATCTGGGTCAATTCCCAAATCCGTCGCCTTTCCTCACTGATCGGTGCTGGATGGTACCTGAGTTTTGTCGTATCACTTCTCGATCCCAGACGAGCAAAGCCCAGGAAACTGCACCCAAAATCATCAGCCGGTGTCCTGCTTCTTGGTGCCCTGATTGTCTCCGGATTAATTAGCCGATCGGGAGCACGCCTAATCCACCATCACGCGTCAAACCCCTCTCAGAACTCTACTGCCATGTAGTAGTAGTACCACCACCTTTTGACGATACATGAAGAAGGTCGTCACGGCAGCTGGTCTTCGCGGACGCTGGGACACGCATGGTTGAATGGAATTGTGACCCGTCGTTTACGTGTAGAAGAACGACTCTCGCTGGAGTCCGGCCCAGGAGACGACGAGGGACGAGGTCAGCCGGTGGCCAACCGAGGCGCCATCGCTTGGACCCACTTGCCCTATCCGCAGCCTTTTTAGTTTCGTTTCGTGCAGCGAGCACAAAATTCTTTGCCGCCTCCGCGACAACTCGGCCGGCCTGTCCTGTAACGGAATAACCGCCCGCGCATCCATAGGCATAGCCTACCTCGGCAGCCTGCCACTGCCTAACGGCCACGGCAGCCTGGCTCTGATGCTGCCATGTCGCGCGCGCCTCGTATCGGTGCTGCTGCTGCTGCTCGGCCCCCTCCCACCCATCTCCTGCGTCCACGTGACCGCCGCCGACGGGCCCGTGACGGCGACGGTGCACCGGCAGGACGGCACCGCGTGGCGCTCCTTCAAGCAGCTGCTGGACGCGCGCCGCGGCAGCCACGTCGCGGGCCTCGCCGAGCTCAAGCGCTACCTGGCGAGGTTCGGCTACATGCCCGGCGCGGCGGAGCACGAGCCGCCGACGGACGCGTTCGACGCGCACATGGAGGCCGCCGTGCGGCGCTACCAGTCAAGCTTAGCCTGCCGGTCACGGGGCAGCTCGACTCCGCCACGCTCGATCGGATCATCGCCCCGCGCTGCGGCGTCGGCGACGACGGCCACGCCCACGGCGCTCCGGTATCCCTCTCAACGGCGAGCCCGGACGGCGTGGTCAGCCGGTTCACGTTCTTCAAGGGCGAGCCGCGGTGGACGCAGCCGGACCCGCTCGTGCTCACGTACGCCATCTCGCCGACGGCCACCGTCGACTACCTGCCCGCCGAGACCGTGCGCGCGGTGTTCCGGCGCGCGTTCGCACGGTGGGCGCGGGTCATCCCCGTGGGCTTCGTCGAGACCGACGACTACGAGGCGGCGGACATCAGGGTGGGCTTCTACGTGGGCAGCCACGGCGACGGGATCCCCTTCGACGGCCCGCTCGGCGTGCTCGGCCATGCCTTCTCCCCAAAGAACGGCCGCCTCCACCTCGACGCCGCAGAGCGGTGGGCGGTTGACATGGACACGGAGACGGTGCACTCGGCCGTCGACTTGGAGTCCGTGGCCACGCACGAGATTGGCCACGTCCTCGGGCTGGGGCACTCGTCGTCACCCAAGGCCGTCATGTACCCGAGCCTCAGCCCGAGGGAGAAGAAGGCGGAGCTCACCGTCGACGACATCGAGGGCGTCCAGTGGCTGTATGGGCCCAACCCAGGATTCAGTCTCAGCTCGCTCTACCAGCAGAGCTCCTCCATGGCGTCGGGGAGGAGCAGTTGGCTTCCTGCCTCGGCTAGTTTAGTTTGTGCAGTCCTAGTCGTGCTAGTGACGCAGTTGTAGATAGACACGTTTATATAATACACAAAAAGGATAAGGATAGAAAAAGAATGGAAAAAAAAAGGAATTAGGTAGCATGATTCTGCTACAGGAGAGGAAAACTTCTCTTCTTGTGGGTTATCTTTATCTTAGTTTTTGCACACAAATTGTGTGGAAGAGACGTGTGCGTCTCCTCTTATAGGTTTGTATTTGCACAGTGAAGTTGTTACAGAAATGCCATATGTAACTGTACATAATCTTATATCAGTCAAAACTTTGGACGAGTGTTACTATCTACACAAGAATAATGCTTACTGGCAGCTACTTGGACAAATATGAAATGCTGAAACTTCTACCGGGACACAGTGGTCTGTAGTGGCAAGACACTTGCGGGTCCAGCTTCCTCTGGTTTGGACGGTCTCTGTGCGACAATCTTTGGTCCAGCTTCCTGTGCTTCGGACGATCTCTCTGCTACAATCTTTGACATCCCGAACATCTTCTTAATAGTCTTTGTCAAGCATGTCCTGTGTTCTTCTGCAGAGGCATTGATGAACTCGTGGATGTGATCTCTCAAATCTGAGACGAATGATGTGCCGGGTACATTTTTTCGGCATGAATCCACAGCACGTTTTGAATCAAGTTGATGGGATCCTTCAAGTTCGGTGCGCCCGGACATCGTCTTGAGATACTTCAAACAAGAAAAACCAATGTAAGTCATACCATGAGAAAACCACATCCAGACCGATTTATAAGGTAAGCATGCACATTAAGATTCAAACATTAAAATTTTTAAACAGTAATAATTTGGTCTACAATTTTTAATTATTATAGTACAAATTTGATATGGTTAGATTTGTAATAAAATGAAGCATCAATAATAAGTTTATATTTATAAAAAAATATAATAATATAAAATAAATGTATGGTCAAATTGGAAAGTGGTAGACCATACAGTGTGAAAAGACGGCTTATAAACTAGTCTGGAGAGAATAACCAAGACAGACTGACAGGGGAAAAAATGTCAAACATGTAGCAATTCTGTGCTCCTAAAGGAAACTGAATTTGCTTTACACAGCTATAAGTGACTTGTTTAATGAAAATAAGTTTCTCACTGAGATTTCAACAGGAGTGCAATACAATCATACAAGTAAGAACATTATAGGTACTATATCCTAACAATTAGAATATTTCTCAAGTTTAGAATAAGCAGACAGCATAATTCAATCAATCATCATGAATAGAACTATAGAAGTATGAAAACTACAAGTTATATAGAAATGGGCAGTTATTTGAACCAATCAACTCAAGCTTCATATAAGTCTGATTTGGACATCAGTCTGAGGTCTGAACAAGATACTAACAACAGCATCTATGATAGTCTGAAACAAAAAAAAAAAAATGGCATGAAGAGCACAAATAAGCTGTGGACTACCAAGTTAAATATTTAGTGTTGATCCAGAATGGGGCATCATATAATGTTTCTCTGGAAATGTTATTTCAACACCCACTAAACAATGGCTGCTCAAAGGATTTCTGGGGGCAATTGAATGACAGTGCTAAGAAGAAACATATCAGATGAGGTGGAAACATAGTGCTAGCATCAAAAGATGCTGCCTTTCTCTTTCTTGATGCGCAAACATAGTGAAAGGGACTGGTGCAGAGAAGGATTGCAAAGCATCATGGTCCCTCATTATTTGTCAATGAAGATGGCATAGCATGATACTCACAGTACTATATTGAAGTTAGTACTTAGGATATCAAATCAATAGCCACAAGAATAACTAGCAATAATAAAAGAATGGCCAGTTTACTGGTATCCCATAGCTGGTCAGAGGCTCTTCTATAAACATATTTACAGATAGACAGCTAGAAGTACAAGAAAGTTATGCAACATGACAGCAGACAGCAGTGTCCGCAACAACAACCTGAAGGGCCAATTTAGGCGATTGACCAATTAGCCCATTATACAAGATGTAGTTGCGAAAACCACATCTAGGTGAACCTACTACCAGTTGCACAACTGAAAATATGCAACCGGCTAACGACTCACCATGCTTTTCTGTACACATGTGTCAAGATAAAACAGAGACAGTACAATAGAACATCAAAACGAATAGTCCGTTTGCATCAGGTCCAAAAGAACACTACGGAATCTAAATTACAGGGAGCAAGGAAAACTCTTGCCTTCTGATGTCAAAACTTGAACTCTTGGTTTATACCGAGTTGTGAGTTGATGTGTGAAAATAGGAACCACTAGGCAGAGTATTCCCTTCGATTGGCACAACAACACGAGTTAATGTAGGTGGGCTTACTGACCATCCACACAGGGATTGCTGCCATTGAGGCTGCGGTGTGTGGTTGGCTAATTAGCCACCAAGGCCAAATACAAATACAGACTTAACTATAACCATCTTCGCTTTTTTTTTCAGCACAAGCTGCATGTTATATGTCGGCCAAGGAACTGGGTATTGAACTGGATATAAAGTCGCCCTCCATTGGGGCGGATCCAGTGAAGGGACATGGGTGTACACATGTACACCCAATAATTTCTGGAAAAACTTCGAAGTTAGGAGGCTTGTCAAATCAAATGGCTAAATAGCCTTAGGTTAGGGTTCCAGTGCTCAGCCTCGCACAGCATAAGGGAAGGGAAGAGATGGGGTGGGAGTACCTGAGAAAAGGGAAGAGATGGGGTGGGAGTACCTAGTGGGTGCTCGTCGCCGGCGAAAAGATCAACCAAAGCCTCAGCGTCTGGCTTAGGGCGGCGGCGGCGGCGGCGGCCGACCGGTCATCCGAGAACGAGAGGAGAGCGAGAGAGACAGACAGAACGAGAGGCCTTGGTGGCTAATTAACGACGTGAATCGCGCCCAGGCCGCGAGCGGCGTATCCGCTAGGGTTCTTGCGGCTGCGTTGCGGTAGTGGCCGGCTTGGGGGATTCAGGAGCTGAGCGATTAGGGTTAGAAGTTTCTATATATATACTCAAGTCATTGTTGGGCCTTACATGGGCCGTATTGATGTGGATCATAATAAGCTAATAAGCCTGTGACACTGTGTACTCTTTAGCGGGCCAAGTTTGCGGGGATGGGGACGGGGAACGGGGATTGATTTCCTCCTATTTAAATCTTCATGGGGAGCAAATCGATCTCATCCCCATTGCCATTTTGAGGTTCCACCAACAACAAAAGCTTTTTTGGCGGCTATTTTTTTTTATTTTAATGAGGCGGTGTTTGATCTAGGGATAGGATAGTATGCTACTCTATTTTATCCGTTTATTTTTTAATATCTTATTAATTCTAATCATTAATTTATTTTTTTATCTTATTTTTTATTTTTTAATATCTAAACATCACATTACAGTTTCTCTGAATGTTTTTATTTTTCTTTCTCTTGTTGATTTCATATCTATTCCCAGACGCTTTTGTTAGATAGCACAACATTATTTTAAATAAAATAAATAATAATAATATTTATGATAATGAGTAAATGGAATTTTTATATTTCCTTAAAATTGAATATTTTTTATTGAAGCTAGAAGCCACTTTTATGAGAACATCTATAACAATATTTTTTAAAATAAAATAGTTGTCTCTTTGTGATAATTTCCCAAGTGAATATTAAATATTTTTATCCTAAACATTGAACAATAGTTCTCGTGAACTAAGAACATTGCTAACCATAATAAAAAAAATAGTATGAACTCATTAAAAATTTATCTTCTGTACTCCAATAAAAACTAATAAAGAGTATTGACAATTCAATGTCGCTTTGTTAAGCCTTCCTAGCACTCTCTTTTGTCCTATAATTTACTTTCTAAAGACTTTTATGTTGTAACAAGGTTAAAGGTTAGGTTACAAAATACTTTAGCATGTTAGAATAGTCACATTTTATAAACCATAATAAACTTGGTTAAGCGAGTATTTATCATCAGTAAGACACGAAGGAAGTAGAGGCGCATAGAGGTGCTAAGTCCGTAGAAAAACTTCAACAAAAAATAATGTCATACAAGTTAAAAGGAAAATATCAATATGATGCAAAGCAAAAGAAACCTTGACATGACTAGATAGAAATAGAAATACGCTGACCATAAAAACAAATATGCATTCTGAAAAGTATTGTACAATTAACAATATATAATTAATGAACTAAGAATATTGTCACTCTTACTTGACACTACTTAAAAGAGCAAATGGTTGTTTTTATATGTAGAACATTTTTTACTTACTCCTTTATAGAAGAATATTTTTTCAAGATTAGAAATAACTTCTATAGTAGAAAAAATAATATTTTATTAAGAGGACAAAAATATTCTCGTAGTAGAACAATGTTAGGGGTTGACTCATTTGCCTTCCTAGTATCTTATACAATAAAAAACTTCTACTTTCTGAAATTTTCTAGATATATCTTAATTATATATGAGAAAATTACTTGTGAGGCCCTGTAAAACTCATTGAATTTCTCCATGGCCTTGAAAATTTCTAAGTTACTTGTATGACTCTGAATTCGAATTCAAAACCCTTATATGACACTACCGTTAATTTTAGACCCTAACACCGTTAAGTGGCATAAGAAATGACCATAATACCCCTATTTGCGAAAAATGCACCGATTTCTTGTATGGTCCTGCATCGATGTATACAATATGCTGATGTTTATAATATTACATGGCACCAATTATTTATATAGTTTAATTTAACATTAAATTCATCGATATTCGATTAAAATGTGCAAATAATTTTGTTATGCTAATATGCATTATTTAAGCATTGTAATTCGTCCCCATTATATAGATGAACACGAATGAGATTTGAAAATAAGCTGGTTCCAAACAGTTCAATACATATAGCCAATTCAAATAGTTCATAGCCAGACAACGCTCCTGCAGTGCTGTTGTTGGTCCCCTGAGGTGTCGTCTTTGGTGTCCAGTTGTGCCACCGCTGGCCCTTGGGACACCGCCGGCGACCCCTAGCAATGCCGTGCTGGTCCCCTGGGGTGCCGCGGGTGGCTGTGTGGCGCCCCGCCCCAAGGCAGCTGCGGCGCGCCAGCGGGCAGGAGGGCCGCGATCAGCCCCAGGGCGCCGCCTCCGGCTGGCTGGGGGCCGCCGTGCCGGCACTTGGGGTGGAGTACCGCGAGCAGCCTTGCCTTGCCCCCCTTGCAAAGCGGGCCGCCCGGCCCTATGCTCACCTCCTCGATCTAGGGTTGGAGCTCGGGCTGGGAGAAACGAGAAGAAGAAAAGACCAACTATTTTTCACAAGAAGGCTCCTTCAGATCGATAGAATAGAAAGGAGAGAAGGGGCATTTTGGTCCTGTCTAACATAATCTAACAAAGAGGCCTACTTTTAACTGGGGAAACAAATAGAATTGATGGTAGTATCATATAAGGGTTCCAAATTTGAACTCAGAGCCATACAAGTGACTTTCAAGTTTTCAGGGCCATGAAAGAATTCAGTGAGTTTCGCAGGGCCTCACAAGTAATTTTCTCATTATATATATAGGATATAATTATCCTACTTCAAGCAATACAATATTATATTTTGTATGAGAATATTTAGAGAATAGATAAATACAAATAAGATTCTACATGGAATACTCGGATCTAGATATTTTGTATAATGAGAAAAAATTAAGGAATAAATAAACATGAGAGGGAAATATGGAAAAGTATATAAAGTTGCCACTGTAAATACATATGTAGATCTAGGTATTCATTTTATATGTACCAAGTCACCAAGTGAGTTATGAAAGTAACATTACATATTTAGTGCCAAACTTTTTTTGCGAATTGCACAGTACAGACACAAACGGTGACAACACACGCACACTCACTCATATTTATGTACACACATAAATTTCACCCTATAAGCACCTCCATAAGACTAGTTTTAGAGTTTATAGGTGTGAATGAGTGTTATTTAGTAGATGTTAATTTTTTGTTTATAGATATGATTAGGAACAAAATAAAAGAAAAAATAGTTTGTACATCAAAAATTATAATGTTGCGTCCACCACTTTGCCATTACAAATCCAACAAATAACGGAGCTAGAAAGTTCAATAATCAAATCTAACATAGCATAATGTCCACCACGAGAATAGAAAGTTCAATAATAAAATCTAACATAGAAACATGTTCACCACGAGAATAGAAACTTTAATAATCAAATCTAACATAGAAACATGTTCACCACGAGAATAGAAACTTCAATAATCAAATCTAACATAGCAATATGTTCACCACGAGAATACGAGGAAGAGGTGGATTGATTACCCAGACGAAATCCACCGGTGAAGATTTTTTTACAAGAGGGACAAACTGCTAGGGCAGCCAGGGACGTCAGGGTGGCGGACGAGACTCCGGAGCTGGGGCGGCGGCTAGGGTTATAAAGTTGGCTGTCCAGGGAATTAGGGTTCGGTCGATGCTTACTAGAACACTGCATTGTTCACGTTTAGGCCGAGCAAAACTACTACTTCAATATATATTGTGCGGTCTGCTAACTCAAAGGTCCAGAATTTGAAGGCCCAAATTTGGCTTAGTAGAACACCCTCTGCGGTCAAACCATGGGCTGGCCCACACCATCTAGCCCGCATGCTATTCATTCGCGATTGGGGTATTGGGCTAGAAAATGCTTATTATTGTCCAATCTTGTGTGACTATGTAGCACTAGCATCTACGGTATGCTACGTTGATGTTATATTGTCATGTGATATAGACTTATAAATAATTAGAATTTAAGTAAATGTGTCTGTGATGTATTAAATCTGAGATGTGGTTTAAGCAATCTGAGACTTTAATTATGAACTTTCCATAGAATATAATAAGAGAAATGTGGTTTAAGCAATCTGAGACTATTTATGAGGCCTTGTTTAGCTGCACACAAATATACTTCAATCTATGTAGTTTGAGAGGGATTGGGGTAGAATTTGAACTAAAATACACTCCAATCCCTTCCAAACCTTATGGATTGGAGTGTAATTGTGTGCAGCTAAACAAACCCTAAATGAACATCCTATAGACTCGGTTAACAAATAATAGGTCACAGACAACCCCCTCAATAGAAACGTATATATGAACAAGTTTGTGATAACCCATCACATCCCAAAATTATATTGATGTCACCTCTACTAAACCATAGATTAACTTTGCATATGAATATCAATTTGCAAAGGAAATTAGAGGAGATGGTTGATGTCACCTGACAGCAATGAACAGAGTTGGCTCAGCCTCTGCATACACGTACGTACCAATTGAAATGTGTACTGTGTTATGTGTTATCACACCCTTAGTTAATCCACGTCTGTGACGAGGGTGACACATCACAGAGCATAATAATTACACAACTGTGATGACTTCTTAGGCGCAGATTTTTCACATCTGTGATGACATCTGGTGAGGATTCACACTTAATTTACTGTATATTAGTATTTACACTTTACAGAATCATTTTGCTATTTGTTGGTGAACTTCGCAACAACTGTAGGCTTGAATTTGTAATTACTAAAGGTTGAGTAGAGAACTCATGGAGCCAGGACAAAGACAATTACTCCAAATTGGGCGAAATGGCATTAGACGATGAACTTATAACTGTCGATCTACGAAACATTCTGTAATCTTACACACAGATTATGCTGGGTAATCCTTTCAAACATAATACTGCGATCTTTGAATTGGACCTTCAGATAGGGCACACCTTATGTACAGCAGAACCAATGGGGATGCCAAAAGAGATTGGTTTCAAGCTGCGAAGACAAGGGGAAAAGCCTAAAAAGTCATGGCGCATGCTAGACGCAATTCTACAATCATTCATGTGCAATTGCAGTGTGTTGCGGTGTAGTACTTGCACACACCATTAATTCCCTTTACCTGCACGATAAACCGTCCTCTCTCTTTAAGGTTCACCCAACGGAAAAGAACATTTTGGCAGCTTTTTCATGCAAAGCAAAGTCGATGGATGTACAAATGGCCTACCACATTAGCATCTGATGCTTGGAAAAGCATACTGCAAGCAGCCAATCGACAGTGTTGTTGGTTGGAGAAGCTAAAGCTTTTCATATTCTATTTTTACTCGACCGCTCTGTATGGTTAGTGCAATGCATTGTTTTTCTCAAATAAAAGGTAAATTTCCATATATACATCAGTGCTATCTACCTATAAGCAAGCCCCTTTGTTGCTAGCCAAGATTTTTCACAAATCTATAGGGATGAAAGCGGATCGGAACAGATGCATAATATCCAATATTTTTAATCGGAATTTAGAAATTTGGAGTATTTTGATTCAGATACGAATATGGCCAGATACTAAAAATGTTTGGATTCCGATACATACTATCTATATAGGGCTTTGACCCTTTCGAGACGAATAATAGAAAATATATGTCCTGTTTGAGTATATATAGAGGTTTAATAGTTTGTTGCCTAATGTTATGGTAACGAAGGCAAACCATGGTTTCTTCCCTCTAAAGACCTAATCTGAAAGTAAAAGAAAGACAAAGATAGAAAACTCTCGTAAAGAACTAAATGTCTAATTAAAATGTTATACGCCCATACCCATGAATTGCCTATCCCATAAAATGTCTACTTAAAAGAGATTCGTTAGAACAGTTTGGAAACTCATCCTTCCCCTTCAGGCTCTGTTTGGAATGCAGGGACGTAAAATACAGGAATAGAAGGAAACAAACGAATAGGAAAGGAATAGAGATGCAAAACAGAGGATTGAAAAACATAGGAATTCGATAGAAATGAGTGTTGGAACATAGGAATACTAATAGCATCAAAATCTATTGGTTTATGCTAAACACAGTTGTCCATATCAAATAGGAGCTAAATACTCGACACATATCAGACTATCAGTTATTAAAGAAAATAATTGTGTCTTGAACATGGCTGTGCATGCAAGTAGGGACAAAGGGAGTAGCACATGGCTGTGCATGCAGGTCCGTAGATTAGTGTGTGAGTGCGCATGAGCCGTAGGAAATTTTCCCATGAGCTCAGAGCTCATTTTTTCATTCCTCCAAAACTGCAGCTTTCATTGCCCTTCCTCTGGAACGGTTTGGGTCTCTTCCTTTATTCTAAATGCTGCTACAGTACATAATCCTATAGGAATTCGATTCCTTTGGTCTTCCTACTATCTTCCCGTGAACCAAACAGGGCCTCATAGTTTAAATTTTGGAACTATCATCTTACCATCAAGTATGTTATACGCTCTTAAACCCTGGCCTAAGTTGGAGCATGCCCCAAATATGTGGAGAGCACCTTACAAATATGCAAGGACATCTTTGTCTGTGGCCACCTTCTTAGAAGACCAACAAGGACGTCCAAGCTAAGACAGAGGCCCAATTCAACTCGAGTTCGAGTCTGTCTCAGCTTTCGGAACCAGTTTGTAGTAAAACGAACGCCTAGGAAGCATCTGGACTTCGTTTTCGATGCTCCACATATGGACAGAAAGGTAATTTCATAAAGTAACTAACGAATTTCATTTGAAATCCAAATTCCATCGGATTCAACGGAAATCGTCGAAACAATTCAACGTTCAGAATCTATCTAGGTGATGCATCACCATTTTTGGTCCATTAATTGCGCCGTGTATGGTGTTTGAGCCCATTAGGGGGGCACGTCCAGTGGCAGCGACGACCCTTAGATCTTATATTCAGTAGTCGTCACCCATGTTAGGATTTAGGTT
>JADLZL010003748.1:0-148901 GCA_015844335.1 Chrysopogon serrulatus
CTAGGAATCTAGGGTTCTCGGTTCGGTTTTTCATTGATAGTCGGAGATATGTGCGCATTCTGCTAGGTTTTAGTTGTTTTTTACCGCTGATATGCGCATGCAGCCGGACGATGGCATGCCAAAATATGCCAAGTCATTTGCCAAACCGTTGGATGGTAGATTTTCTAGTTTTACCAAAAATAAGGATAGCAAATGCCTTGCTAAATTCATGGAGATGCTTACAACCGAGTGAAAAAAAAAAAGATCACAAACACCTAAATAAAAATAGTAAACTAGTATGTCTAAAATGCGCGGAAACGTAAAGCCTCGTTAAAAAGTCTTGTGGGTCTTTTTTTCATTTTTACCAAATTTCAAATAACAAACTATTGGAGAGGAGTTGTTTTTTTATTTGGCATATTGTTTGAAGTTGGCAAAACATAAGATTTGCCAAGTGAAATATAGCAAACTTGAGATGGTCCGCTTGGGGTTCCTCCAAACGGTGTCAAGAATCGCTTCAATTTTTTTTCAGATTTTTTCGATAATCGGGCAAAAAAGTTATGCCTGCTTTTAAGGAAGGTACCTCAAGTTTTCCGGAAAGGCACAACAAGGCGGCAGGCAGCTAGGGGCAAAGCGCCCCTAAACTCCAACACCGATCACATGTATTCGCCGATGATGTAAGGAGGGGGGCTGGCGCATGGAAATAACAGCCGCGCGGCTAAAACCCAACACCGATCAGGAATGGATGCCAAAATCAACATCACATGCCTCCAAGGGCGTAGAGCCCAAAGCCCTCCTTCTTCTCCCACTCACTCCACCTCCCGCAGCTTGCCGCTTCATTTTTGAACTTCCGATCCGACAAATCCCTCGCCCACACTTCTAGTTTCTAGCCACGCTCCACTCCACCGCGGGTGAGAAAGAGAGCCCCACGCGGGCGGTGGGACCGCGGTAACTGATCCGGCGGGCGCTGCCCCCAACCCCCACCCCCCCCGAAAGCACATGGACATCGCTAATCCCTCTCAGGCGCTTCCTCATCGCCGCACGACTACTCCCACGGAATTTTGTCCCTATCCCCGCCAACACCATCGGGCCTTCCTCTCGACCGCCGGGCGCAAGGCCATCGCGACCGGCCAGCCGGTATGGCGCGCCGCCTCGCGCCGAGGCAGGACCCTGGGCTTCGAAGTCGCCGCTAACACGTACCGCAGTTGTTTGGTCCGTGGCATGTCTAGGGAGGTTCATGTCGATAGTCACTAGGAATCTAGGTTCGTGGTTCTCTTTTTTCATTGATAGCTGAGATATGTGCGCACTCCCCCGGCTAGGTTTTAGTTGTTTTTACCATTGATTTGCGCATGCGAGCCTGGCCGATGGCAACTTGCCAAAATATGCCAAGTCATTTGCCAAACCGGTGGGAGGGTAGATTTTCTAGTTTTACAAAAAAATAAGGATAGCAAATGCTCTTTTTTGCTAAATTCATGGAGATGCTTGCAACCGAAAGTGAAAAAAAAAGATCACAAACACCGAAATAAAATAGCAAACTAGTATGTCTAAAAATACGGAAATGTAGCCTTTAAAAAAGCCTTGTGGGTCTTTTTATTTTTACCAAATTTCAAATAACAAACTATTGGAGAGGAGTTGTTTTTTATTTGGCATATTGTTTTGAAGTTGGCAAAACATAAGATTTGCCATGTGAAATATAGCAAACTCTTGGAGATGGTCTGCTTGGGTCCCTCCAAATGGTGTCAAGAATCGCTCAATTTTTTTTCAGATTTTTTTTTCGATAACCGAGCGAAATGTTATGCCTGCTTTTAAAGGAAGGTACCTCAAGTTATGTTTTCCGAAAAAGGCACAACATGGCGGCGGTAAAGCTAGGGGCAAAGCGCCCCTAAACTCAACACCGATAATAGTGTATTCGCCGATGATGTAAGGAGGGCCGCGGCGCGCGAAACAATAGCGGCGTGCCTAAACCCCCAACACCGATCAGGAATGGATGCCAAACCGAACATCATGGGCGCCTCCATGGGCGTGAGCTCAAAGCCCTCCTTCTCCCACTTTCTCTACCTCCCGCAGCTTGCCGCTTCAATTTTTGAACTTCCGATCCGACAAATCCCCCCCATCCACACTTCTAGTTTCTAGCCACGTTCCACTCATCGCGGTGAGAAAAAGAGCCCCACGCGGGGCGGTGGGACCCGGCGACCGATCCCGGGGCGCTGCCCCCAACCCCCCCACCCCCCGAAAGCACATGGACATCGCTAATCCCCTCTCAGGCGCTCTCATCGCCCGCACGACTACTCCCACGGAATTTTGTCCCCATCCCGCCAACACCATCGGGCCTTCCTCTCGACCAATCGCCCCAAGGCCATCTTTTTCGCCTGTCGCTGGTATGTGCGCCTTCTTCAAGGCCGAGGCAGACCCCCAGTCGCCGCCACACGTTACTGCGGGGTTGCTTGGTCCGTGGCATGTCTAGGGAGGTTCATGTCGATAGTCACTAGGAATCTAGGTTCGTGTTCTCTTTTTTCATTGATACCGGGATATATGCGCACTTTGCTAGGTTTTAGTTGTTTTTACCGTTGATATGCGCATGCGAGCCCTGGGCCGATGGCAACTTACCAAAATATGCCATTTGCCAAACTATTGAGGGTAGATTTTCTAGTTTTACCAAAAAATAAGGATAGCAAATGCTCTTGCTAAATTCATGGAGATGCTTTTACAACCGAAAGTGAAAAAAAAAGATCACAAACACCGAAATAAAATAGTAAACTAGTATGTCTAAAATGCGTGAAACGTAAGGCGCCTAAAAAAGAGTCTTGTGGGTCTTTTTTATTTTTACCAAATTTCAAATAACAAACTATTGGAGAGGAGTTGTTTTTTATTTGGCATATTGTTTTGAAGTTGGCAAAACATAAGATTTGCCAAGTGAAATATAGCAAACTCTTGGAGATGGTCTGTTTGGGTCCCTCCAAATGGTGTCAAGAATCTACCCAATTTTTTTTTTTATTTTTTTTCGATAATCGAGCAAAAAGTTATGCCTGCTTTTAAGGAAGGTACCTTAAGTTATGTTTTTCCGAAGGCACAACATGGCGGCGGCGCTAGGGGCAAAGCGCCCCTAAACTTCAACACCGATCATAGGTATTCGCCGATGATGTAAGGAGGGCTGCGATGCAGGCGAAATAATAGCGCCGTGCCTAAACTCCAACACCGATCAGAATGGATGCCAAACCGAACATCATGGGCGCCTCCGCGGCGTAGAGCCCAAAGCCCTCCTTCTCCCACTCACTCTCCACATCCCGCAAGCTTGCCGTTTCAATTTTTGAACTTCCGATCCGACAAATCCCCCATCCACACTTCTAGTTTCTAGCCACATGCTCCACTCATTGCGGTGTGAGAAAAGAGCCCCACGCGGGCGGTGGGACCGCGTGGCGACCGATCCGCGGGCGTTGCCCCCCAACCCCCACCACCCCCCGAAAAGCACATGGACATCGCTAATCCCCTCTCAGGCGCTCTCATCGCCGCACGACTACTCCCACGGAATTTTGTCCCCATCCCCGCCAACACCACGGGCCTTCCTCTCGACCGCCCGCGTCAAGGCCATCGCACTCGCCTTGGCGGCCTGGTATGTGCGCCGCCTCGCGGTTGAGGCAGGACCCCTGGGCCTCGAAGTCGCCGCCACACGTGTACCGCGGTTGCTTGGTCCGGTGGCATGTCTAGGAGGTTCATGTCGATAGTCACTAGGAATCTAGGGTTCTCGTGGTTCTCTTTTTCATTGATAGTGAGATATGTGCGCATTCTTGCTAGGTTTTAGTTGTTTTTACCGTTGATATGCGCATGCGAAAGCCCTGGCCGATGGCAACTTGCCAAAATATGCCAAGTCATTTGCCAAACTGTTGAGGGTAGATTTTCTAGTTTTACCAAAAAAATAAGGATAGCAAATGCCCTTGCTAAATTCATGGAGATGCTTACAACCGAGTGAAAAAAAAAGATCACAAACACTGAAATAAAATAGTAAACTAGTATGTCTAAAATGCGTGAAATGTAAAGTGCCCTTAAAAAAGTCTTGTGGGTCTTTTTTTATTTTTACCAAATTTCAAATAACAAACTATTGGAGAGGAGTTGTTTTTTATTTGGCATATTGTTTTGGAAGTTGGCAAAACATAAGATTTGCCAAGTGAAATATAGCAAACTCTTGGAGATGGTCTGTTTGGGTCCCTCCAAATGGTGTCAAGAATTTGCTCAATTTTTTTTTAGATTTTTTTCGATAACCGAGCAAAAAGTTATGCCTGCTTTTAAGGAAGGTACCTCAAGTTATGTTTTCCGAAGGCACAACACGGTGGCGGCGCTTAGGGCAAAGCATCCCTAAACTCCAACACCGATCATAGGTATTCGCCAGATGATGTAAGGAGGGCAGCGATGCAGGCGAAATAACAAATGGGCGTGCCTAAACTCCAACACCGATCGGGAATGGATGCCAAACCGAACATCATGGGTGTCTCCGCGGGCGTAGAGCCCAAAGCCCTCCTTCTCCCACTCACTCTCCACCTCCCGCAGCTTGCCGCTTTCAATTTTTGAACTTCCGATCCGACAAATCCCCCATCCACACTTCTAGTTTCTAGCCACGTTCCACTCACCGCGGTGAGAAAAAGAGCCCCCACGCGGTGGTGGGGACCGTGCGACCGATCCGCGGGCGCTGCCCCCAACCCCCACCACCCCCGAAAAGCACATGGACATCGCCAATCCCCTCTCAGGCGCTCTCATCGCCTCGCACGACTACTCCCACGGAATTTTGTCCCCATCCTCGCCAACACCATCGGGCCTTCCCTCGACCGTCCGCGTCAAGGCCATCGTGACTCGCCCTGGCCGGGCTGGTATGTGCGCCGCCTCGCGCTTGAGTGGGAGACCTGGGCCTGAGTCATCGCCACACGTACTGCAGCTGTTGCTTGGTCTGGGTGGCATGTCTAGGAGGTTCATGTCGATAGTCACTAGGAATCTAGGGTTCTCGTGGTTCTCTTTTTCATTGATAGCTGAGATATGTGCATACCCTTGCTAGGTTTTAGTTGTTTTTTACCGTTGATATGCGCATGCGAGCCCTGGCCGATGGCAACTTGCCAAAATATGCCAAGTCATTTGCCAAACTGTTGAGGGTAGATTTTCTAGTTTTACCAAAAAAATAAGGATAGCAAATGCTCTTGCTAAATTCATGGAGATGGTTACAACCGAAAGTGAAAAAAAAAGATCACAAACACTGAAATAAAATAGTAAACTAGTATGTCTAAAATGCATGAAATGAAAAAGTTTAAAAAAAAAGTCTTGTGGGTCTTTTTTTTATTTTTACCAAATTTCAAATAACAAACTATTGGAGAGGAGTTGTTTTTTTTATTTGGCATATTGTTTTTGAAGTTGGCAAAACATAAGATTTGCCAAGTGAAATATAGCAAACTCTTGGAGATGGTCTGTTTGGGTCCCCCCCAAATGGTGTCAAGAATCGCTCAATTTTTTTCAGATTTTTTCGATAATCGAGCGAAAAGTTATGCCTATTTTAAGGAAGGTACCTCAAGTTATGTTTTCCGAAAGGCACAACATGGCGGTGGCAGTTAGGGCAAAGCGCCGCCCCTAAACTCCAACACCGATCATAGGTATTCGCCAGATGATGTAAGGAGGGCTGCGATGCAGACGAAATAACAGCGGCGTGCCTAAACTCCAACACCGATCAGGAATGGATGCCAAACCGAACATCATGGGCGTCTCCGCGGGCGTAGAGCCCAAAGCCCTCCTTCTCCCACTCACTCTCCACCTCCCGCAGTTTGCCGTTTCAATTTTTGAACTTCCGATCCGACAAATCCGCCATCCACACTTCTAGTTTCTAGCCACGTTCCACTCTCGGGGGCGGTGAGAAAAAGAGCCCCACGCGGGCGGTGGGACCGTGGCGACCGATCCGTGGCGCTGCCCCCAACCCCCCACCACCCCCCGAAAGCACATGGACATCGCTAATCCCCTCTCGGTGCGCTCTCATCGCCTCGCACGACTACTCCCACGGAATTTTGTCCCCATCCCCGCCAACACCACTGGGCCTTCCCTCTCGACCATCCGCGTCAAGGCCATCGCACTCGCCCCTGGCCATTTGGTATAAGCGCCGCCTCGCCCTTGAGGCAGGACCCCTGGGCCTCGAAGTCGCCGCCACACGTGCTGCAGTTGCTTGGTCCGGTGGCATGTCTAGGAGGTTCATGTCGATAGTCACTAGGAATCTAGGGTTCTATGTTCTCTTTTTCATTGATAGCCGAGATATGTGCGTACCCTTGCTAGGTTTTAGTTGTTTTTACCGTTGATATGCGCATGCGAGCCCTGGCCGATGGCAACTTGCCAAAATATGCCAAGTCATTTGCCAAACTGTTGGAGGGTAGATTTTCTAGTTTTACCAAAAAAATAAGGATAGCAAATGCCCTTGCTAAATTCATGGAGATGCTTACAACCGAAAGTGAAAAAAAAGATCACAAACACTGAAATAAAATAGTAAACTAGTATGTCTAAAATGCGTGAAATGAAAAAGCCCGAGAAAAAAAGTCTTGTGGGTCTTTTTTTATTTTTACCAAATTTCAAATAACAAACTATTGGAGAGGAGTTGTTTTTTTATTTGGCATATTGTTTTGGAAGTTGGCAAAACATAAGATTTGCCAAGTGAAATATAGCAAACTCTTTGAGATGGTCTGTTTGGGTCCCTCCAAATGGTGTCAAGAATTTGCTCAATTTTTTTTAGATTTTTTCGATAACCGAGCAAAAAGTTATGCCTGTTTTAAGGAAGGTACCTCAAGTTATGTTTTCCGAAAGGCACAACACGGCGGTGGCAATTAGGGGCAAAGCATCCCTAAACTCCAACACCGATCATAGGTATTCGATGATGATAAGGAGGGGGCTGCGATGCAAAGCGAAATAACAAGCAGCGGCGTGTCTAAACTCCAACACCGATCGGGGAATGGATGCCAAACCGAACATCATGGGCGCTCTCCTCCGGCGTAGAGCCCAAAGCCCTCCCTTCTCCCACTCACTCTCCACCTCCCGCAGTTTGCCGCTTTTCAATTTTTGAACTTCCGATCCGACAAATCCCCCATCCACACTTCTAGTTTCTAGCCACGTTCCACTCACTGCGGTGAGAAAAAGAGCCCCCACGCGGGCGGTGGGACCGCGGCGACCGATCCGCGGCGCTGCCCCCCAACCCCCACCACCCCCCGAAAGCACATGGACATCGCCAATCCCCTCTCAGGCGCTCTCATCGCCGCACGACTACTCCCACGGAATTTTGTCCCCATCCCTCGCCAACACCATCGGGCCTTCCCTCTCGACCGTCCGCGTCAAGGCCATCGCACTCGCCCGGCCGCTGGTATGTGCGCGCCGCTCGCCGCCGAGGCAGGGACCCCTGGGCCTCGAAGTCGCCGCCACACGTGCCTGCGGTTGCTTGGTCCGGGTGGCATGTCTAGGAGGTTCATGTCGATAGTCACTAGGAATCTAGGGTTCTGTGTTCTCTTTTTCATTGATAGCTGAGATATGTGCGCATTCCCCTTGCTAGGTTTTAGTTGTTTTTTTACCGTTGATATGCGCATGCGAGCCCTGGTCGATGGCAACTTGCCAAAATATGCCAAGTCATTTGCCAAACTGTTGGAGGGTAGATTTTCTAGTTTTACCAAAAAAAATAAGGATAGCAAATGCTCTTGCTAAATTCATGGAGATGCTTACAACCGAAAGTGAAAAAAAAAAAAAGATCACAAACACTGAAATAAAATAGTAAACTAGTATGTCTAAAATGCGTGAAATGAAAGCGCCCAAAAAAAGTCTTGTGGGTCTTTTTTTTATTTTTACCAAATTTCAAATAACAAACTATTGAGAGGAGTTGTTTTTTATTTGGCATATTGTTTTGGAAGTTGGCAAAACATAAGATTTGCCAAGTGAAATATAGCAAACTCTTGGAGATGGTATGTTTGGGTCCCCTCCAAATGGTGTCAAGAATCGCTCAATTTTTTTAGATTTTTTCGATAACCGAGCAAAAAGTTATGCCTGTTTTTTTAAGGAAGGTACCTCAAGTTATGTTTTCCGAAAGGCACAACACGGCGGTGGCAGTTAGGGCAAAGCGTCCCTAAACTCCAACACCGACCATAGGTATTCGCCAGATGATGTAAGGAGGGTGCGATGCAAAGCGAAATAACAGCGGGGCGTGCCTAAACTCCAACACCGATCAGGAATGGATGCCAAACCGAACATCATATGCCTCCGCGGGCGTAGAGCCCAAAGCCCTCCTTCTCCCACTCACTCTCCACCTCCCGCAGGCTTGCCGTTTCAATTTTTGAACTTCCGATCCGACAAATCCCCCATCCACACTTCTAGTTTCTAGCCACGTTCCACTCACTGCGGTGAGAAAAGAGCCCCCACGCGGTGGTGGGACCGCGGCGACCGATCCGCGGGGCGCTGCCCCCAACCCCCACCACCCCCCCGAAAGCACATGGACATCGCTAATCCCTCTCAGGCGCTCTCATCGCCGCCCGCACGACTACTCCCACGGAATTTTGTCCCCATCCCCGCCAACACCATCGGGCCTTCCCTCTCGACCGTCCGCGTCAAGGCCATCGCACTCGCCCCGGCCGGGCTGGTATGTGCGCCGCCCGCCCTTGAGGCAGGACCCCTGGGTCTCGAAGTCGCCGCCCACACGCACCGCAGTTGCTTGGTCCGGTGGCATGTCTAGGAGGTTCATGTCGATAGTCACTAGGAATCTAGGGTTCGTGTTCTCTTTTTCATTGATAGCTGAGATATGTGCGTAGCCTTGCTAGGTTTTAGTTGTTTTTTACCGTTGATATGCGCATGCGAGCCCCTGGTCGATGGCAACTTGCCAAAATATGCCAAGTCATTTGCCAAACTGTTGAGGGTAGATTTTCTAGTTTTACCAAAAAATAAGGATAGCAAATGCCCTTGCTAAATTCATGGAGATGCTTACAACCGAGTGAAAAAAAAAAGATCACAAACACTGAAATAAAATAGTAAACTAGTATGTCTAAAATGCGTGAAATGAAAAGCCTTTAAAAAAGTCTTGTGGGTCTTTTTTTATTTTTACCAAATTTCAAATAACAAACTATTGGAGAGGAGTTGTTTTTTATTTGGCATATTGTTTTGGAAGTTGGCAAAACATAAGATTTGCCAAGTGAAATATAGCAAACTCTTGAGATGGTCTGTTTGGGTCCCCTCCAAATGGTGTCAAGAATCTGCTCAATTTTTTTCAGATTTTTTCAATAACCGAGCAAAAAGTTATGCCTGCTTTTAAGGAAGGTACCTCAAGTTATGTTTTCCGAAAAGGCATAACACGGCGGGGCAGTTAGGGGCAAAGCGTCCCTAAACTCCAACACCGATCATAGGTATTCGCCAGATGATGTAAGGAGGGCTGCGATGCAGCGAAATAACAGCGGCGTGCCTAAACTCCAACACCGATCAGGAATGGATGCCAAACCGAACATCATGGGCGTCTCCGCGGGCGTAGAGCCCAAAGCCCTCCTTCTCCCACTCACTCTCCACCTCCCGCAGCTTGCCGTTTCAATTTTTGAACTTCCGATCCGACAAATCCCCCATCCACACTTCTAGTTTTTAGCCACGTTCCACTCACTGCGGTGAGAAAAAGAGCCCCCACGCGGCGGTGGGACCGCGGCGACCGATCCACGGGCGCTGCCCCCCCAACCCCCACCACCCCCCGAAAGCACATGGACATCGCCAATCCCCACTGCGGCGCTCTCATCGCCTGCACGACTACTCCCACGGAATTTTGTCCCCATCCCTGCCAACACCACTTGGCCTTCCCTCTCGACCGTCCGCGTCAAGGCCATCGCACTCGCCCGGTCGCTGGTATGTGCGCTCGCCCTGCGCGCCGAGGCAGGTGGACCCCTGGGATCTCGAAGTCGCCGCCACACGTGCCTGCAGTTGCTTGGTCCGGTGGCATGTCTAGGAGGTTCATGTCGATAGTCACTAGGAATCTAGGGTTCTGTGGTTCTATTTTTTCATTGATAGCTGAGATATGTGCGCACCCTTGCTAGGTTTTAGTTGTTTTTACCGTTGATATGCGCATGCGAGCCCTGGGTCGATGGCAACTTGCCAAAATATGCCAAGTCATTTGCCAAACTGTTGGAGGGTAGATTTTCTAGTTTTACCAAAAATAAGGATAGCAAATGCTCTTGCTAAATTCATGGAGATGCTTACAACCGAGTGAAAAAAAAAAGATCACAAACACTGAAATAAAATAGTAAACTAGTATGTCTAAAATGCGTGAAAAGAAAAGCCCCAGAAAAAAGTCTTGTGGGTCTTTTTTATTTTTACCAAATTTCAAATAACAAACTATTGGAGAGGAGTTGTTTTTTATTTGGCATATTGTTTTGGAAGTTGGCAAAACATAAGATTTGCCAAGTGAAATATAGCAAACTCTTGGAGATGGTCTGTTTGGGTCCCCTCCAAATGGTGTCAAGAATCTGCTCAATTTTTTTCAGATTTTTTCGATAACCGAGCAAAAAGTTATGCCTGTTTTAAGGAAGGTACCTCAAGTTATGTTTTCCGAAAGGCACAACACGGCGGCGGCAGTTAGGGCAAAGCGTCCCTAAACTCCAACACCGATCATAGGTATTCGCCAGATGATGTAAGGAGGGCTGCGATGCAGGCGAAATAACAGCGGCGTGCCTAAACTCCAACACCGATCAGGAATGGATGCCAAACCGAACATCATGGGAGTGTCCATGGGCGTAGAGCCCAAAGCCCTCCTTCTCCCACTCACTCTGCACCTCCCGCAGGCTTGCCGTTTCAATTTTTGAACTTCCGATCCGACAAATCCCCCATCCACACTTCTAGTTTCTAGCCACGTTCCACTCACTGCGGTGAGAAAAAGAGCCCCCACGCGGCGGTGGGACCGTGCGACCGATCCGCGGCGCTGCCCCCAACCCCCCACCACCCCCCGAAAGCACATGGACATCGCCAATCCCCTCTCAGGCGCTCTCATCGCCGCCCGCACGACTACTCCCATGGAATTTTGTCCCCATCCCCGCCAACACCATCGGGCCTTCTATCTCGACCGTCCGCGTCAAGGCCATCGCACTTCGCCGGTCGTCGGTGGTATGTGCTCGCCGCTTTGCGCCGAGGCGGGACCCCCGTCTCGAGTCGCCGCCACACGTGCCTGGGGTTGTTGCTTGGTCCGGTGGCATGTCTAGGAGGTTCATGTCGATAGTCACTAGGAATCTAGGGTTCTCAGGTTCTCTTTTTCATTGATAGCTGAGATATGTGCATGCACCCTTGCTAGGTTTTAGTTGTTTTTTACCGTTGATATGCGCATGCGAGCCCGGTCGATGGCAACTTGCCAAAATATGCCAAGTCATTTGCCAAACTGTTGGAGGGTAGATTTTCTAGTTTTACCAAAAAAATAAGGATAGCAAATGCTCTTGCTAAATTCATGGAGATGCTTACAACCGAGTGAAAAAAAAGATCACAAACACTGAAATAAAATAGTAAACTAGTATGTCTAAAATGCGTGAAACAGAAAGCGCCCAGAAAAAAGTCTTGTGGGTCTTTTTTATTTTTACCAAATTTCAAATAACAAACTATTGGAGAGGAGTTGTTTTTTTATTTGGCATATTGTTTTGGAAGTTGGCAAAACATAAGATTTGCCAAGTGAAATATAGCAAACTCTTGGAGATGGTCTGTTTGGGTCCCCTCCAAATGGTGTCAAGAATCTGCTCAATTTTTTTTAGATTTTTTCGATAACCGAGCGAAAAGTTATGCCTGTTTTAAGGAAGGTACCTCAAGTTATGTTTTCCGAAAGGCACAACACGGCGGCGGCAGTTAGGGCAAAGCGTCCCTAAACTCCAACACCGATCATAGGTATTCGCCAGATGATGTAAGGAGGGCTGCGATGCAGCGAAATAACAGCGGGCGCGCCTAAACTCCAACACCGATCAGGAATGGATGCCAAACCGAACATCATGGGCGTCTCCGCGGGCATAGAGCCCAAAGCCCTCCTTCTCCCACTCACTCTCCACCTCCCGCAGGCTTGCCGTTTCAATTTTTGAACTTCCGATCCGACAAATCCCCCATCCACACTTCTAGTTTCTAGCCACGTTCCACTCACTGCGGTGAGAAAAGAGAGCCCCCACGGGCGGTGGGACCGTGCGACCGATCCGCGGCGCTGCCCCCAACCCCCCCACCACCCCCCGAAAGCACATGGACATCGCCAATCCCTCTCTGGCGCTCTCATCGCCTGCACGACTACTCCCACGGAATTTTGTCCCCATCCCTGCCAACACCACTGGGCCTTCCCTCTCGACCGTCCGCGTCAAGGCCATCGCACTCGCCCGGTCGCTGGTATGTGCGCTCGCCCAAGGCCGAGGCAGGACCCCAGTCTCGAAGTCGCCGCCACACGTTACTGCGGTTGCTTGGTCCGGTGGCATGTCTAGGAGGTTCATGTCGATAGTCACTAGGAATCTAGGGTTACGTGTTCTCTTTTTTCATTGATAGCTGAGATATGTGCGTACCCTTGCTAGGTTTTAGTTGTTTTTACCGTTGATATGCGCATGCGAGCCCGGTCGATGGCAACTTGCCAAAATATGCCAAGTCATTTGCCAAACTGTTGGAGGGTAGATTTTCTAGTTTTACCAAAAAAATAAGGATAGCAAATGATCTTGCTAAATTCATGGAGATGCTTACAACCGAAAGTGAAAAAAAAAAGATCACAAACACTGAAATAAAATAGTAAACTAGTATGTCTAAAATGCGTGAAACAGAAAGCCCAAAAAAAAGTCTTGTGGGTCTTTTTTATTTTTACCAAATTTCAAATAACAAACTATTGGAGAGGAGTTGTTTTTTTATTTGGCATATTGTTTTGGAAGTTGGCAAAACATAAGATTTGCCAAGTGAAATATAGCAAACTCTTGGAGATGGTCTGTTTGGGTCCCCTCCAAATGGTGTCAAGAATCGCTCAATTTTTTTTTTGGATTTTTTCGATAACCGAGCGAAAAGTTATGCCTATTTTAAGGAAGGTACCTCAAGTTATGTTTTCCGAAAGGCACAACACGGTGGCGGCAGTTAGGGCAAAGCGTCCCTAAACTCCAACACCGATCACAGGTATTCGCCAGATGATGTAAGGGAGGGCTGCGATGCGAGGCGAAATAACAAGCGGCGTGCCTAAACTCCAACACCGATCAGGAATGGATGCCAAAACCGAACATCATGGGTGTCTCCGCGGGCATAGAGCCCAAAGCCCTCCTTCTCCCACTCACTCTCCACCTCCCGCAGGCTTGCCGTTTCAATTTTTGAACTTCCGATCCGACAAATCCCCCATCCACACTTCTAGTTTCTAGCCATGTTCCACTCACTCGGCGGTGAAAAAAGCCCCCACGCGGGGCGGTGGGACCGCGGCGACCGATCCGCGGCGCTGCCCCCAACCCCCCACCACCCCCCGAAAGCACATGGACATCGCCAAATCCCTCTCAGGCGCTCTCATCGCCGCACGACTACTCCCACGGAATTTTGTCCCCATCCCTGCCAACACCATCGGGCCTTCCCTCTCGACCGTCTGGCGTCAAGGCCATCGCACTCGCCCGGTCGCTGGTATGTGCGCCGCCCCGCGCCGAGGCAGGACCCTGGTCTCGAAGTCGCCGCCACACGTGCGCGGGGTTGCTTGGTCCGGTGGCATGTCTAGGAGGTTCATGTCGATAGTCACTAGGAATCTAGGGTTCTCGTGTTGTCTTTTTTCATTGATAGCTGAGATATGTGCGTACCCTTGCTAGGTTTTAGTTGTTTTTACCGTTGATATGCGCATGCGAGTCTTGGTCGATGGCAACTTGCCAAAATATGGCAAGTCATTTGCCAAACTGTTGGAGGGTAGATTTTCTAGTTTTACCAAAAAAAAATAAGGATAGCAAATGCTCTTGCTAAATTCATGGAGATGCTTACAACCGAGTGAAAAAAAAAGGTCACAAACACTGAAATAAAATAGTAAACTAGTATGTCTAAAATGCGTGAAACAGTAAATCGCCCGAAAAAAAGTTTTGTGGGTCTTTTTTTATTTTTACCAAATTTCAAATAACAAACTATTGGAGAGGAGTTGTTTTTTTATTTGGCATATTGTTTTGGAAGTTGACAAAACATAAGATTTGCCAAGTGAAATATAGCAAACTCTTGGAGATGGTCTGTTTGGGTCCCTCCAAATGGTGTCAAGAATCTGCTCAATTTTTTTCAGATTTTTTCGATAACCGAGCGAAAAGTTATGCCTATTTTAAGGAAGGTACCTCAAGTTATGTTTTTTCGAAAGGCACAACACGGCGGCGGCAGCTTGGGGCAAAGCGCCCCTAAACTCCAACACCGATCACAGGTATTCGCGATGATGTAAAGAGGGTCGCGATGCAGGCGAAATAACAATGGCGTGCCTAAACTCCAACACCGATCAGGAATGGATGCCAAACCGAACATCATGGGTGTCTCCGCGGGCGTAGAGCCCAAAGCCCTCCTTCTCCCACTCACTCTCCACCTCCCGCAGGCTTGCCGTTTCAATTTTTGAACTTCCGATCCGACAAATCCCCCATCCACACTTCTAGTTTCTAGCCACGTTCCACTCACTGCGGTGAGAAAAAGAGCCCCAACGCGGCGGTGGGACCGTGCGACCGATCCGCGGCGCTGCCCCTAACCCCTCACCACCCCCCGAAAAGGACATGGACATCGCCAATCCCCTCTGTGCGCTCTCATCGCCTGCACGACTACTCCCACGGAATTTTGTCCCCATCCCTGCCAACACCACTGGGCCTTCCCTCTCGACCGTCCGCGTCAAGGCCATCGCACTCGCCCGGTCGCTGGTATGTGCGCTTCGCCCGCGCCGAGGCAGGACCCCCAGTTCTCGAAGTCGCCGCCACACGTGCTACTGCGGTTGCTTGGTCCGGGTGGCATGTCTAGGAGGTTCATGTCGATAGTCACTAGGAATCTAGGGTTCTATGTTCTCTTTTTCGTTGATAGCTGAGATATGTGCGTACCCTTGCTAGGTTTTAGTTGTTTTTTGCTGTTCATATGCGCATGCGAGCCCGGTCGATGGTAACTTGCCAAAATATGCCAAGTCATTTGCTAAACTGTTGAGGGTAGATTTTCTAGTTTTACCAAAAAATAAGGATAGCAAATGCTCTTGCTAAATTCATGGAGATGCTTACAACCGAAAAAAAAAAAAAAAAAGATCACAAACACTAAAATAAAATAGTAAACTAGTATGTCTAAAATGCGTGAAATGTAAAGCGAGAGAAAAAAGTCTTGTGGGTCTTTTTTATTTTTACCAAATTTCAAATAACAAACTATTGGAGAGGAGTTGTTTTTTTATTTGGCATATTGTTTTGGAAGTTGGCAAAACATAAGATTTGCCAAGTGAAATATAGCAAACTCTTGGAGATGGTCTGTTTGGGTCCCCTCCAAATGGTGTCAAGAATCTGCTCAATTTTTTTCAGATTTTTTCGATAACCGAGCGAAAAGTTATGCCTATTTTAAGGAAGGTACCTCAAGTTATGTTTTCCGAAAGGCACAACACGGCGGCGGCAGTTAGGGCAAAGCGTCCCTAAACTCCAACACCGATCACAGGTATTCGCCAGATGATGTAAGGAGGGCTGCGATGCAGGCGAAATAACAGCGGCGTGCCTAAACTCCAACACCGATCAGGAATGGATGCCAAACCGAACATCATGGGCGTCTCCGCGGGCGTAGAGCCCAAAGCCCTCCTTCTCCCACTCACTCTCCACCTCCCGCAGGCTTGCCGTTTCAATTTTTGAACTTCCGATCCGACAAATCCCCCATCCACACTTCTAGTTTCTAGCCACGTTCCACTCACTGCGGTGAGAAAAAGAGCCCCCACGCGGCGGTGGGACCGTGCGACCGATCCGCGGCGCTGCCCCCAACCCCCCACCACCCCCGAAAGCACATGGACATCGCCAATCCCCAAGGCGCTCTCTCGCCGCTTGCACGACTACTCCCACGGAATTTTGTCCCCATCCCCGCCAACACCATCGGGCCTTCCCTCTCGACCGTCCGCGTGCCAAGGCCATCGCGACTTTCGCCCGGTCGCTGGTATGTGCGCGCCCGCGCCGAGGCGGGACCCCTAGCCTCGAAGTCGCCGCCACACGTGCTGCGGTTGCTTGGTCCGGTGGCATGTCTAGGAGGTTCATGTTGATAGTCACTAGGAATCTAGGGTTTACGTGTTCTCTTTTTCATTGATAGCTGATATATGTGCGCATTACCCTTACTAGGTTTTAGTTGTTTTTTACCGTTGATATGCGCATGCGAGCCCGGTCGATGGCAACTTGCTAAAATATGCCAAGTCATTTGCCAAACTGTTGGAGGGTAGATTTTCTAGTTTTACCAGAAAAATAAGGATAGCAAATGCTCTTGCTAAATTCATGGAGATGCTTACAACCGAGTGAAAAAAAGATCACAAACACTGAAATAAAATAGTAAACTAGTATGTCTAAAATGCGTGAAACAGAAAGCGCCTAGAAAAAAGTCTTCTGGGTCTTTTTTATTTTTACCAAAATTCAAATAACAAACTATTGGAGGGGAGTTGTTTTTTTATTTGGCATATTGTTTTGGAAGTTGGCAAAACATAAGATTTGCCAAGTGAAATATAGCAAACTCTTGGAGATGGTCTGTTTGGGTCCCCTCCAAATGGTGTCAAGAATCGCTCAATTTTTTTAGATTTTTTTTCGATAACCGAGCGAAAAGTTATGCCTGTTTTTAAGGAAGGTACCTCAAGCTATGTTTTCCGAAAGGCACAACACGGCGGCGGCAGTTAGGGCAAAACGTCCCTAAACTCCAACACCGATCACGTGTATTCGCGGAGATGATGTAAGGAGGGCTGCGATGCAGGCGAAATAATAACAGCGGCGTGCCTAAACTCCAACACCGATCGGGAATGGATGCCAAACCGAACATCATGGGCGTCTCTCCGGGTGTAGAGCCCAACCCCCCTCCATCTCCCATTCACTCTCCACCTCCCGCAGGCTTGCCGTTTCAATTTTTTGAACTTCCGATCCGACAAATCCCCCATCCACACTTCTAGTTTCTAGCCACGTTCCACTCATCTGCGGTGAGAAAAAGAGCCCCCCACGCGGCGGTGGGACCGTGCGACCGATTCCGCGGTGCTGCCCCCACCCCCCCCCACCACCCCGAAAGCACATGGACATCGCCAATCCCCTCTGTGCGCTCTCATCGCGTGCACGACTACTCCCACGGAATTTTGTCCCCATCCCTGCCAACACCACTGGGCCTTCCCTCTCGACCGTCCGCGCCAAGGCCATCGCACTCGCCCGGCCGGCCGGTATGTGCACTCGCCTGCGCTCGAGGCAGGACCCCGATCTCGAGTCGCTACCACACGTTACTGCGGTTGCTTTGGTCTGGTGGCATGTCTAGGAAGTTCATGTTGATAGTCACTAGGAATCTAGGGTTCTGTGTTCTCTTTTCATTCATTGATAGCTGATATATGTGCGTACCCTTGCTAGGTTTTAGTTGTTTTTTACCGTTGATATGCGCATGCGAGCCCGGTCGATGGCAACTTGCCAAAATATGCCAAGTCATTTGCCAAACTGTTGGATGGTAGATTTTCTAGTTTTACCAAAAAAATAAGGATAGCAAATGCTCATGCTAAATTCATGGAGATGCTTGCAACCGAGTGAAAAAAAAAAAAGATCACAAACACTGAAATAAAATAGTAAACTAGTATGTCTAAAATGCGTGAAACAGAAAGCGCCCAGAAAAAAGTCTTGTGGGTCTTTTTTATTTTTACCAAATTTCAAAAAACAAACTATTGGAGAGGAGTTGTTTTTTTATTTGGCATATTGTTTTGGAAGTTGGCAAAACATAAGATTTGCCAAGTGAAATATAGCAAACTCTTGGAGATGGGTCTGTTTGGGTCCCTCCAAATGTTGTCAAGAATCCGCTCAATTTTTTTTTAGATTTTTTCGATAAACCGAGCGAAAAGTTATGCACATTTTAAGGAAGGTACCTCAAGTTATGTCTTCCGAAAGGGACAACACGGCGGCGGCAGTTAGGGGAAAAGCGCCCCTAAACTCCAACAAACCCGATCCAGGTATTCGCCGGATGATGTAAGGAAGGCTGCGATGTAGGCGAAATAACACCGGCGTGCCTAAACTCCAACACCGATCAGGAATGGATGCCAAACCGAACATCATGGGCGTCTCCGCGGGCGTAGAGCCCAAAGCCCTCCTTCTCCCACTCACTCTCCACCTCCCGTAGGCTTGCCATTTCAATTTTTTGAACTTTCGATCCGACAAATCCCCCATCCACACTTCTAGTTTCTAGCCACGTTCCACTCACTGCGGTGAGAAAAAGAGCCCCCACGCGGCGGTGGGACCGCGGCGACCGATCCACGGCGCTGCCCCCAACCCCCCCCCACCCCCCGAAAGCACATGGACATCGCCAATCCCTCTCAGGCGCTCTCATCGCCTCGCACGACTACTCCCACGGAATTTTGTCCCCATCCCTCGCCAACACCACTAGGCCTTCCCCTCTCGACCGTCCGCGTCAAGGCCATCGCTTTTCGCCCGGCCGCTGGTATGCGCTCGCCCTGCGCTCGGCAGGACCCCGGTCTCGAAGTCGCCGCCACACGTGCCTGCGGTTGCTTGGCCCGGTGGCATGTCTAGGAGGTTCATGTCGATAGTCACTAGGAATCTAGGGTTCTGTGTTCTCTTTTTCATTGATAGCTGAGATATGTGCGTACCCTTGCTAGGTTTTAGTTGTTTTTTACCGTTGATATGCGCGTGCGAGCCCGGTCGATGGCAACTTGCCAAAATATGCCAAGTCATTTGCCAAACTGTTGGAGGGTAGATTTTCTAGTTTTACCAAAAAAATAAGGATAGCAAATGCTCTTGCTAAATTCATGGAGATGCTTGCAACCGAAAGTGAAAAAAAAGATCACAAACACTAAAATAAAATAGTAAACTAGTATGTCTAAAATGCGTGAAACAGAAAAGCGCCCGAGAAAAAAGTCTTGTGGGTCTTTTTATTTTTACCAAATTTCAAATAACAAACTATTGAGAGGAGTTGTTTTTTATTTGGCATATTGTTTTGGAAGTTGGCAAAACATAAAATTTGCCAAGTGAAATATAGCAAACTCTTGGAGATGGTTTTTGGGTCCCCTCCAAATGGTGTCAAGAATACGCTCAATTTTTTTTAGATTTTTTCGATAACCGAGCGAAAAGTTATGCCTGTTTTAAGGAAGGTACCTCAAGTTATGTTTTCCAAAAGGCACAACACGGCCGCGGCAGTTAGGGCAAAGCGTCCCTAAACTCCAACACCGATCACAGGTATTCGCCAGATGATGTAAGGAGGGCCGTGATGCAGGCGAAATAACAGCGGTGTGCCTAAACTCCAACACCGATCAGGAATGGATGCCAAATCGAACATCATGGGCGTCTTCGCGGGCGTAGAGCCCAAAGCCCGCCTTCTCCCACTCACTCGCCACCTCCCGCAGGCTTGCCGTTTCAATTTTTGAACTTCCGATCCGACAAATCCCCCATCCACACTTCTAGTTTCTAGCCACGTTCCACTCCTTTGCGGTGAGAAAAAGAGCCCCCACGCGGCGGTGGGACCGTGCGACCGATCCGCGGCGCTGCCCCCAACCCCCAGCACCCCCGAAAGCACATGGACATCGCTAATCCCTCTCAGGCGCTCTCTCATCGCTGCACGACTACTCCCACGGAATTTTGTCCCCATCCCTCGCCAACACAACGGGGCCTTCCCTCGGCTCAACCGTCCGCGTCAAGGCCATCGCTTTTCGCCCGGTCGCTGGTATGTGCGCCGCCTCTACGCCGAGGCAGGACGGGACCCTCGAAGTCGCCGCCACACTGCTGCGGTTGCTTGGTCCAGTGGCATGTCTAGGAGGTTCATGCCGATAGTCACTAGGAATCTAGGGTTCTGTGTTCTCTTTTTCATTGATAGCTGAGATATGTGCGTACCCTTGCTAGGTTTTAGTTGTTTTTTTTACCGTTGATATGCGCATGCGAGCCCCCGGTCGATGGCAACTTGCCAAAATATGCCAAGTCATTTGCCAAACTGTTGGAGGGTAGATTTTCTAGTTTTACCAAAAAAACTAAGGATAGCAAATGCTCTTGCTAAATTCATGGAGATACTTACAACCGAGAGAAAAAAAAAGATCACAAACACCGAAATAAAATAGTAAACTAGTATGTCTAAATTGCGTGAAACGAAAAGCGCCTAGAAAAAAGTCTTGTGGGTCATTTTTTTTTATTTTTACCAAATTTCAAATAACAAACTATTGAGAGGAGTTGTTTTTTATTTGGCATATTGTTTTGGAAGTTGGCAAAACATAAGATTTGCCAAGTGAAATATAGCAAACTCTTGGAGATGGTCTGTTTGAGTCCCCTCCAAATGGTGTCAAGAATCGCTCAATTTTTTTCAGATTTTTTCGATAACCGAGCGAAAAAAGTTATGCCTGTTTTAAGGAAGGTACCTCAAGTTATGTTTTCGAATGGCACAACACGGCGGTGGCAGTTAGGGCAAAGCGTCCCTAAACTCCAACACCGATCACAGGTATTCGCCAGATGATGTAAGGAGGGCTGCGATGCAGGCGAAATAACAGTTGCATGCCTAAACTCCAACACCGATCGGGAATGGATGCCAAACCGAACATCATGGGCGTCTCGCGGGCGTAGAGCCCAAAGCCCTCCCTTCTCCCACTCACTCTCCACCTCCCGCAGGCTTGCCGTTTCAATTTTTGAACTTCCGATCCGACCAATCCCCCCATCCACACTTCTAGTTTCTAGCCACGTTCCACTCGCTGCGGTGAGAAAAAAAGAGCCCCCACGCGGTGGGACCGTGGCGACCGATCCGCGGCTGCACCGCCCCCAACCCCCCACCACCCCCGAAAGCACATGGACATCACCAATGCCCTCTCAGGCGCTCTCATCGCCCGCACGACTACTCCCATGGAATTTTGTCCCCATCCTTGCCAACACCATCGGGCCTTCCCTCTCGACCGTCCGCGTCAAGGCCATCGCACTTTCGCCTAGGTTTTATTTGGTATGTGCGCCACGCCCGCGCCGAGGCAGACCCAAATCTCGAAGTCGCTGCCACACGTACCTGCGGTTGCTTGGTCGGTGGCATGTCTAGGAGGTTCATGTCGATAGTCACTAGGAATCTAGGTTCTGCGTTGTCTTTTTCATTGATAGGCGAGATATGTGCGTACCCTTGCTAGGTTTTAGTTGTTTTTTACCGTTGATATGCACATGCGAGTCCGGTCGATGGCAACTTGCCAAAATATGCCAAGTCATTTGCCAAACTGTTGGAGGGTAGATTTTCTAGTTTTACCAAAAAAAATAAGGATAGCAAATGCTCTTGCTAAATTCATGGAGATGCTTACAACCGAGTGAAAAAAAAAGATCACAAACACGAAATAAAATAGTAAACTAGTATGTCTAAAATGCGTGAAACAGAAAGCGCCAAAAAAATGTCTTGTGGGTCTTTTTTTATTTTTACCAAATTTCAAATAACAAACTATTGAGAGGAGTTGTTTTTTATTTGGCATATTGTTTTGGAAGTTGGCAAAACATAAGATTTGCCAAGTGAAATATATCGAACTTTTGGAGATGGTCTTTTGGGTCCCTCCAAATGGTGTCAAGAATCTGCTCAATTTTTTCAGATTTTTTCGATAACCGAGCGAAAAGTTATGCCTGTTTTAAGGAAGGTACCTCAAGTTATGTTTTCCGAAAGGCACAACAACACGGGCGGCGGCAAGTTAGGGCAAAGCGCCCCTAAACTCTAACATCGATCACGTATTCGCCCGATGATGTAAGGAGGGCTGTGATGCAAGGCGAAATAACAATGGGCGTGCCTAAACTCCAACACCGATCAGGAATGGATGTCAAACCGAACATCATGGGCGTGCTCTCCGGGGCGTAGAGCCCAAAGCCCTCCTTCTCCCACCCACTCTCCACCTCCCGCGGGTTTGCCGTTTTCAATTTTTGAACTTCCGATCCGACAAATCCCCCATCCACACTTCTAGTTTCTAGCCAAGTTCCACTCACTGCGGTGAGAAAGAGCCCCCACGCGGCGGTGGGTCCGTGTGACCGATCCGCGGGGCGCTGCCCCCAACCCCCACCACCCCGAAAGCACATGGACATCGCTAATCCCTCTCAGGCGCTCTCATCGCCGCCTCGCATGACTACTCCCACGGAATTTTGTCCCCATCCCCGCCAACACCACTTTGGGCCTTCCTCTCGACCGCCCGCGTCAAGGCCAGGCCGCTCGCCGGTGGGCTGGTATGTGCGCCGCCCAAGCGCCGAGGCAAGACCCCAGTCTCGAGTCGCCGCCACACGTACTGCGGTTGCTTGGTGCGGTGGCATGTCTAGGAGGTTCATGTCGTTAGTCACTAGGAATCTAGGGTTACGTGTTCTCTTTTTTCATTGATAGTGAGAGATATGTGCGTACCCTTGCTAGGTTTTAGTTGTTTTTACCGTTGATATGCGCATGCGAGCCCGGTCGATGGCAACTTGCCAAAATATGTCAAGTCATTTGCCAAACTGTTGGAGGGTAGATTTTCTAGTTTTACCAAAAAAATAAGGATAGCAAATGCTCTTGCTGAAATTCATGGAGATGCTTACAATCGAGTGAAAAAAAAGATCACAAACGCTGAAATAAAATAGTAAACTAGTATGTCTAAAATGCGTGAAAAAGAAGGCGCCCGAGAAAAAGTCTTGTGGGTCTTTTTTATTTTTACCAAATTTCAAATAACAGACTATTGGAGAGGAGTTGTTTTTTTATTTGGCATATTGTTTTGGAAGTTGGCAAAACATAAGATTTGCCAAGTGAAATATAGCAAACTCTTGGAGATGGTCATTTGGGCCCCTCCAAATGGTGTCAAGAATCGCTCAATTTTTTTCAGATTTTTTCGATAACCGAGCGAAAAGTTATGGCTGCTTTTAAGGAAGGTACCTCAAGTTATGTTTTCCGAAAGGCACAACACGGCGGCGGCAGTTAGGGCAAAGCGTCCCTAAACTCCAACACCGATCACGGTATTCGCCGATGATGATGTAAGGAGGGGCGATGCGCGGCGAAATAACGGCGCATGCCTAAACTCCAACATCGATCGGGAATGGATGCCAAAACCGAACATCATGGGCGTCTCCGCGGGCGTAGAGCCCAAAGCCCTCCTTCTCCCACTCACTCTCCACCTCCCACAGGCTTGCCGTTTCAATTTTTGAACTTCCGATCCGACAAATCCCCCATCCACACTTCTAGTTTCTAGCCACGTTCCACTCACCTGCGGTGAGAAAAAAGAGCCCCCCCGGGGCGGTGGGACCGTGCGACCGATCCGCGGCGCTGCCCCCAACCCCCCCACCCCCCGAAAGCACATGGACATCGCTAATCCCTCTCAGGCGCTCTCATCGCCCGCACGACTACTCCCCGGAATTTTGTCCCCATCCTCGCCAACACCACTGGGCCTTCCCTCTCGACCGTGCCCGCGTCAAGGCCATCGCCAAAATATGCCGCCCGCCTGGTATGTGCGCTCGCCCTGCCTCGCGCCGAGGCAGGACCCCGCCTCTCGATCGCCGCCACACGTGCTGCGGTTGCTTGGTCCGGTGGCATGTCTAGGAGGTTCATGTCGATAGTCACTAGGAATCTAGGGTTTACGTGTTCTCTTTTTTCATTGATAGCTGAGATATGTGCGTACCCTTGCAAGGTTTTAGTTGTTTTTTACCGTTGATATGCGCATGCGAGCCCGGTCGATGGCAACTTGCCAAAATATGCCAAGTCATTTGCCAAATTGTTGGAGGGTAGATTTTCTAGTTTTACCAAAAAAAATAAGGATAGCAAATGCTCTTGCTAAATTCATGGAGATGCTTGCAACGGAGTGAAAAAAAAAGATCACAAACACTGAAATAAAATAGTAAACTAGTATGTCTAAAATGCGTGAAAATAGAAAGCGCCAGAAAAAAAAGTCTTGTGGGTCTTTTTTTATTTTTACCAAATTTCAAATAATAGACTATTGGAGAGGAGTTGTTTTTTTATTTGGCATATTGTTTTGAAAGTTGGCAAAACATAAGATTTGCCAAGTGAAATATAGCAAACTCTTGGAGATGGTCCTGTTTGGGTCCCCTCCAAATGGTGTCAAGAATACGCTCATTTTTTTTAGATTTTTTCGATAACCGAGTGAAAAGTTATGCCTCTTTTTTTTAAGGAAGGTACCTCAAGTTATGTTTTCCGAAAGGCACAACACGGCGGGGCATTTGTTAGGGCAAAGCGCCCCTAAACTCCAACACGGATCACGGTATTCGCCCGGATGATGTAAGGAGGGCTGCGATGCGAGGCGAAATAATAGCGGCGTGCCTAAACTCCAACACCGATCGGGGAATGGATGCCAAACCGAACATCATGGGCGTCTCCGCGGGCGTAGAGCCCAAAGCCCTCCTTCTCCCACTCACTCTCCACCTCCCGTAGGCTTGCCGTTTCAATTTTTGAACTTCCGATCCGACAAATCCCCATCAACACTTCTAGTTTCTAGCCACGTTCCCCTCACTGCGGTGAGAAAAAGAGCCCGTGGGGCGGTGGGACCGTGCGACCGATCCACGGTGCTGCCCCCAACCCCCCCACCCCCCGAAAGCACATGGACATCGCCAATCCCCTCTATGCGCTCTCATCGCTTGCACGACTGCTCCCACGGAATTTTGTCCCCATCCCTGCCAACACCACTAGGCCTTCCCTATCGGCCGTCAGCGTCAAGGCCATCGCAGGTTTTCGCCCGATCGCTGATATGTGCGCTCGCCGCGCTTGAGGCAGGACCCCGAGTCTCGAGTCGCTGCCACACGTACTGCGGTTGCTTGGTCTCGGGTGGCATGTCTAGGAGGTTCATGTCGATAGTCACTAGGAATCTAGGGTTACGTGTTCTCTTTTTCATTGATAGCTGAGATATGTGCGTACCCTTGCTAGGTTTTAGTTGTTTTTACCGTTGATACGCGCATGCGAGCCCGGTCGATGGCAACTTGCCAAAATATGCCAAGTCATTTGCCAAACTGTTGGAGGGTAGATTTTCTAGTTTTACCAAAAATATAAGGATAGCAAATGCTCTTGCTAAATTCATGGAGATGCTTACAACCGAGAAAAAAAAAAAGATCACAAACACTGAAATAAAATAGTAAACTAGTATGTCTAAAATGCGTGAAACAGAAAGCGTTTAAAAAAGTCTTGTGGGTCTTTTTTATTTTTACCAAATTTCAAATAACAAACTATTGGAGAGGAGTTGTTTTTTATTTGGCATATTGTTTTGGAAGTTGGCAAAACATAAGATTTGCCAAGTGAAATAGAGCAAACTCTTGGAGATGGTCTGTTTTGGGTCCCTCCAAATGGTGTCAAGAATCTGCTCAATTTTTTTCAGATTTTTTCGATAACCGAGCGAAAAGTTATGCCTATTTTAAGGAAGGTACCTCAAGTTATGTTTTCGAAAGGCACAACACGGCGGCGGATTAGGGCAAAGCGTCCCTAAACTCCAACACCGATCCTGTGTATTCGCGGATGATGTAAGGAGGGGGGTGCGATGCGGGCGAAATAACAGCGGTGTGCCTAAACTCCAACCCCGATCGAGGATTGGATGCCAAACCGAACATCATGGGCGTCTCCGCGGCGTAGAGCCCAAAGCCCCCCTTCTCCCACTCACTCTCCACCTCCCGCAGGCTTGCCGTTTTAATTTTTGAACTTCCGATCCGACAAATCCCCCATCCACACTTCTAGATTCCAGCCACGTTCCACTCACTGCGGTGAAAAAAAAGAGCCCCCACGCGGCGGTGGGACCATGCGACCGATCCGCGGCGCTGCCCCCAACCCCCCACCACCCCCCCGAAAGCACATGGACATCGCCAATCCCCTGTCAGGCGCTCTCGTCGCCTGCACGACTACTCCCACGGAATTTTATCCCCATCCCTACCAACACCTTTGGGCCTTCCCTCTCGACCGTCCGCGTCAAGGCCATCGCACTTTCGCCCGTCATTTGGTATGTGCTCGCCCTGCGCTTCGAGGCAGGACCCCCGGTCTCAGTCGGCGCCACACGTGCCTGCGGTTTGCTTGGTGCAGTGGCATGTCTAGGAGGTTCGTGTCGATAGTCACTAGGAATCTAGGGTTACGTGTTCTCTTTTTCATTGATAGCTGAGATATGTGCGTACCCTTGCTAGGTTTTAGTTTTTTTTACCGTTGATATGCGCATGCGAGCCGGTCGATGGCAACTTGCCAAAATATGCCAAGTCATTTGCCAAACTGTTGGAGGGTAGATTTTCTAGTTTTACCAAAAAATAAGGATAGCAAATGCTCTTGCTAAATTCATGGAGATGCTTACAACCGAGTGAAAAAAAAAGATCACAAACACTGAAATAAAATAGTAAACTAGTATGTCTAAACTGCGTGAAACAGAAAGCGCCCAGAAAAAGTCTTGTGGGTGTTTTTTATTTTTACCAAATTTCAAATAACAAACTATTGGAGAGGAGTTGTTTTTTTATTTGGCATATTGTTTTGGAAGTTGGGAAAACATAAGATTTGCCAAGTGAAATATAGCAAACTCTTAGAGATGGTCTGTTTGGGTCCCCTCCAAATGGTGTCAAGAATCTACTCAATTTTTTTCAGATTTTTTCGATAACCGAGGCGAAAAGTTATGCCATTTTAAGGAAGGTACCTCAAGTTTTGTTTTTCGAAAGGCAGAACACGGCGGCGGCAGTTAGGGCAAAGCATCCCTAAACTCCAACACCGATCACAGGTATCCGCCGGATGATGTAAGGAGGGCTGCGATGCGAGGCGAAATAACGGCGGCGTGCCTAAACTCCAACACCGATCGGGGAATGGATGCCAAACCCGAACATCATGGGCGTCTCCGCGGGTTTCTCCCACTCACTCTCCACCTCCCGCAGGCTTGCCGTTTCAATTTTTGAACTTCCGATCCGACAAATCCCCCATCCACACTTCTAGTTTCTAGCCACGTTTCACTCACTGCGGTGAGAAAAAAGAGCCCCACGCGGCGGTGGGACCGTGTGGCCCGATCGCGGTGCTGCCCCATCCCCCCCCACCACCCCCGAAAGCACATGGACATCGCCAATCCCCTCTGTGCGCTCTCATCGCCTGCACGACTACTCCCACGGAATTTTGTCCCCATCCCTGCCAACACCACTGGGCCTTCCCTCTCGACCGACTGAAACAACCTGCTTTTCCTCGAAGGGAAAAGTCACGATTTCATACAATAATGCAATGGCCTCGAAGGGCTCATCACCATCATCGACAAATCAGCGGATCAAAGTGCGCATACAGCGGAATAATTAACTTAGAGAGTACAAGTAGTAAGATTTAGGTACTTTATTACATCGCCAACAAGGCGGAATCACACTCACACACACATATGGAAAAGCATAAGGTAGGTAGAAGCGGATCGACACGTCATCCACTTGCGCGTAGCACGAGACACCTACTCCTCCTCATCATCCTCGTCGGTCTCCCACTCGATGTTCTCCCCTGAACCACAATGTATCGAGACGATTTATGCGGCCACTAATCCCACCCATATGAATGAAGCTTGCTATGTGAATAAGTGGATGCAAGGTAGTCAAAAGGACCTATTTAGGGCTCTTGGTTTCCTATGCAGTAACATAATTAAATAGTATTTGTCAAGTTTTTAACCCATTTATATCCATAAACCTCCCATCCATCCCATCCATAACCATCCACACATCACACCACACACTCACTCAGTTCGACGAGGAAGACTCCCACTCTTCCTTGTCTCAACGGCCCAAGGCCGGAACCACCACACCCAGGGGGAGAGAAGAGAAATGGACTCCACTCACTATATCGAACGTATGGTAACTCACAGGAATGTCCATGACCGGGGACACGGCTATACGTACAGATCATCAACTCTGCAGAGCGTGTACACCTGGAACCACAAGATCTCCATCATCGGTGATGCGCCTCGCCTAGGCTGATTCCGAGCCGCCGCCTAACTAGCCCAAAGCCACTCTGCCACTCAGCTCTGGGGCACCCCGGAGTCCACCGGCACGCTGAGACTGTGAGAAGTGTGCCGGATCCTAGGGGGCATCACGCTGTCTCAGGAGGGTGTGGGTCTCGACACCCGAACCTCCCTACACTATCACCTACCAACCTAGTAGTAGTGGCAGGGGGCCAGCTAGCCGTCAATTCATTTCCCGCCCATCAGGAATGAGTGGTGTGTACGAGAAAGTCCCATGAACCCTAGGCTCGACCAATCAGTCCTTAAGAGGACTGGACAGGATATCTTCACCGGGGCCCAGTGCCCCACGCCTCGACGGCACCTCCCGCTCCGGCGATTCGTACCACAAAGGCACTCCTCCCGGAACCTTCTCCCAAAACCTTACCCGCCACAGGTATTCTCACATGGGGAGTGCCCAGATCACACTCCCCCGGCATGGCTTGTCCTCGCGACTTGCCCCAGATCCTGCCCAGTCGACACAACCCTCACTACACACCCAAGACTCACGCCAAGATCTCTCCCAAAGTCCAGGTTTCCACATCTTCGGCACCACGTGCCTTAGCCACTCACAGTCATGATACATTAACAGTAAAGATAGTAATAAGTGAGTAGCATCAAGATATACATGATAAGCGCGAGTCTAATCCTAACAGCGGGTATGCAGGGGATCGGTTTCGACAAGGCATAGGCTGAATCAATCAATCTACCATGCATCCTATCAACAACAGCAAGCAACAAGTAATAGAGCGCTAGCATTTCTAGTTATTGCATGTCTAGATAGGAGCTAAGAGGTTGGGTGGGACGTGGCACCTGCGGTCGGGTCGTCTCCCAGGTCCTCGGTGTACTCGTAGTCGTCTCCTGCCTCAGTCAGCGGCTCCTCTGTCTCTGAAAAGCGTGACATAATACCGCGTTTAGCGGCTCCTATAGAGGTGCACAAAGAAGCAACTGAAATCCGAAAGAAGCAAATGCACTCATGGATAAGCCTATGACCTAGAGCTCATTTTTAGAAAAATTTGGACCTTTGGTTTCCTATTTTTCGGAGTTAAAATGGATTTTTCTACGAATTTCCAAAGATTTATTCAGCTTTTGAAAAAGGAAAAGACATTTTATTATTTTTGGAAACTTGATGGTGACACGTGGCGGCTCTGATTGGTGGCTTATTTGGATCAGCGGCAGGTGGGACCAGGTCAACGGTCAACGTTGACCGGTCAGCGGGCAACGCCGGCCGGGCTCGGTGTGGGCCTAGGCGGGCTGGATCGGGGCCGGGTTGGCCGGCCCGGCCCGGACACGTGTCGACTTTGGGGCTAGCCACGTGGCGAGGCTTGGGCCTCTCCTGGGCCGTGGTCTACAGGGGCTGGTGCACCGTGGTCTGGTGGGAGGTGCACCGTGAACCACAGGCTGGTTCACGGGTGGACCGTGCCCACCCACTCCTTTTCTCTCTTCGGTCCACCGTGAGCCGGGCTCACAGGGCCCGCGGTGCCTCTTCCTCCTCTCCTTCATTCTTCGGCCGGGAGTAGAGGCCGCCGGTGAGGCTTCGCTTCATGGCGGCTCCTCCGGTGGCCCTCGAGGCGGTTGCAGGGGGGCTCGTTAGCTCCCCGTACCCGCAGCGTGCATCCATGGGTGAAAAAGGCGGATTGGCTCCCTAGGCGGCGGCGGCGGGGCCGTGGCGGCTCGTCGGCGTTCGGCGGCAGCGGCGCTGCCCCGCGTGCGTGAAGGTGCGCGCCAGGAGGCACCTCGTCGGGTCCCCGGGTGCTCGGAAACCTTGTCAAACGCCCAAGAGGCGGCGGTGTAGGCTCCCTAGTGGCCGCGGCCGGCGCGGCCGCCCGCCCTGGGCGGCGGTGACGCGGCGTCGGGTGCAAAAAAAGGGCCAAGTGGAGCCTCACTCCCGCAATTGGAGTCGGTCGTGACCGGTAGCCAGCGGCTCAGATGACGCAGTGCTCGGCGAGTCCGCGCCGTGCCGGAGGCGCTTCAGCGGAAGCTCGGTGGCCGCATGGTCACCGCTGGCGTGACAAAGCTCGGTTTTTTCGGCTCTAACGGCTAGGCGGTTAGGCGTGGGCGGCCGAGGCGAGGCTCGCTTCGCCCATCGCGGCGCCTACGAGGGGGTTGAAGTGCGTCGGAACGGCCGCGCCATGGCCGTGCTCGGCCATGGCGTGCCAGCGCGCTACAGTACGTGGAAAGCGCACGGTGTCCCGAGCCGTGGCGGCTCGGCTGAGACCGTGGCGGCTGTGAACACGTGCGGGCGTGGCCGCCTGCGTGCGTGCGCGTGTGCGTAGGAGCGCGTTGGCGTTGGGTTGCCCGCCCCGCGACGTCTCTACGGCGGCGCTGCGACGTCTTGATGGCGTGGCGCGCGTCTTTGGCGCGTCACCCACGAAAGCATGATGGCTCGGCGGGAGGCTCACGGCGGCGCGCTGCGATGCGTGCGCATGTGCGTGCGTGCGTGCGTGCGTGTCGCGCGTGCCGTGTTCAAGGCATGGCCTTGAGCGCCCAGGCGGCTTGCGGCGGCGCTTGGCCGTGGAAGAAGGCGAACAAGACGGGCGGGTGCGTGGGTGCTCACCGTCGGTCTTTGGTGATGAAAGGATGGTGGTGCAGCGGTGATTCGGGGGCTGTGGTGAACCCGGGGCCGTGCAGGTAGAGCCGCGACATCGGCGTAGCCGATCGGGCGGCGTTTTGCTTGCGGCTCCGGCGGGTGGCAGCAGCTTCGGCGGCGGCTCCGGCGCGGCGGCTTCTCCCGGCGCCGCTTCCCTTCACGGCCCTCCCCTCGGTGCGGTGTGAAGCGTGTGATTGGTGCCACCAGTGGCGGGGGGGCGGCGGAGGGAGGCTAGGGCACCCGAGGCGCCCCCTTATAGGTGAGCGGCGGCCATGGAAGGCGACGGACGGCGCACGGTGTTCCAGGGGTGCGTGGAGGCAATCCGAGGGCGCTAGGCTAGGGTTTTAGGGGCATGGAGTGGTGCTAAGGGCTGGCGCTCCCAATTTTGAGCGGCGGCCGGCAAAAGGGAAGGCCGGGTGTCCGCGGTGGCGTCATCATGGCGGGCCCTGCGAGAGCTCGGCTTGTCGCCGGCTTCTTGGGGTCGGCGTGGGAAGGGCGGACGTGGCGAGCATCCGTGGGCGCCGCGAGGCGGTTTGAACAAGGACGGTCGAGATGGCCGTTTCCTCATTCGGCTGCACGATTTGGCGTCGGCGTGGAGAAGAGAAACAGAGAGAGAGAGGAAAGGGATGACAGGTGGGGTCGCAGGGTCCACCTGTCATCGACTCGAGAGAGGGAAAGGAAGGCGCGGGGTGGGCGCTGGCTGCCGCCGTGGCCCACGGCCGCTTTCAAGGCTGGGCTGTGTGAAGGAAAAAGAGGAAGGGGGAGTGATGGGTTTGGTCCTGTCTAGGTTGGGCCGGTTCGGCTTGGCTGGTTTTCTCCCTTCCTTCTCCTTTTCTTTTTCCTACTTTTCCATTTGCTAACCATTTGTATACACATATATACATGTATATACCCATGTAGGTGCATCCATGCACATACATCTTGGTGGGCCCACATAAGGTATCCTAGGGTTTGGTCAAGGTGGTTTCCTTTGGTTGTACACATGTCACCAAGAGTTAAATATTTATTAATTGCTTAGCAACACATAAATCCATAAAGAAGCAAATCACACTAGTATGAAAAGAAAAGAAAGGAGAACATGCCATGTATCTAAGTATAGGAGCTAATGCAACTTGCTAAGGAAGGTTCACCTATATGACACTCACCAAGCATAGGTTAGTTTTGAAAAAAAATTTTGAAAGTTGAGATTTTTGGATACTAGGTTAATAGGGATATTCTGAGACTCCCCCTTACGAGAATCTCGCCCCGAGATTCAGAAGAAGGCGTACCTTTCGAAGAGGTAGGGGTAGAGCATACGGAGTTCGACTCCTTCTCCCACGTGGCTTCCCTTTCGGTGTGGTTGCTCCACTTGAACCTTGCACATGGGGATTGTGGTGCTTCGAGTCTCCTTGGTTGCTCGATCCAGGACACATGTGGGGTGCTCCTTGTACTCGGCGTGTCTTGGAGATCCAGGATATCCGTGGGCACCCATTGATCAGGCACCTTTAGACATTTGCGGAGTTGGGACACGTGGAATACGGGGTGTACTCTCATCAGCTCCTCGGGTAGCTCAAGCTTGTAAGCCAACTTGCCAACTCTTCGCTGGATCCTGTAGGGGCCGACATACCGGGGGGCTAGTTTCCCCCTCACATGGAATCTGCGGGTGCCCCGAAGCGGGGACACCTTGAGATAGACGTAGTCTCCCTCTTCGAACCTGAGGTCTCGTCTTCGCTTATCTGCATAGCTCTTTTTTATGCGCTTTGAGCGATCTTTAGGTTCTCCCGCACTTGAGCAACTCCTTCCTCTGCTTCTTGAATTTTGGCGGGTCCGAAGAATGACCTCTCTCCCACCTCGGACCACATCAGCGGGGTCTGACATTTCCTTCCATAAAGCGCTTCAAAAGGAGACATCCCAATGCTGGATTGGTAGCTGTTGTTATAGGAGAATTCCGCATGCGACAGGCATTTCTCCCAGTCTTTCCCATACTTGAGCACACACACGCTCTCAACATGTCCTCAAGATTTGGTTCACTCTCTCGGTCTGTAAAGATGCGTCCGAGGGGTGGTAGCGATCTTTGTAGTTGAGTTGGGTGCCAATTGCCTTGTGAAGGCTCTTCTAGAATTGAGATACGAACTGGCTCCCTCTGTTCGATATGATACTGCTTGGGGCTCCATGCAACCTCAGGATATGGTCAACATATAGGTCAGCTAGCCGGTCCGTCGGGTAACAATGGCCGACCGGAACAAAGTGTGCCACCTTGGTTAAACGGTCGACTATGACCTAGATCGAATCATGCCCCTTGGGGGAACAGGGTAGTCCAACTATGAAATCCATGGAGATGCTCTCCCACTTCCAGGTTGGTACATCAAGCGGCTTCAGCAGTCCAGCTGGTCTTTGGTGTTCTGCCTTGACTCGGTTGCATATATCACATCTTGCCACATCTCCCGCAATGTCTGCTTTCATGCCTCTCCACCAGAAAGTCTTCTTGAGGTCGTTGTACATCTTGGTGCTCCCTGGATGTATGCAGAACTTGGAGTCATGCCCTTCCGACAGAATTTCTTCTCGTAGCTTATCGTCTAGGGGCACATAGACACGATCTTTATACATGATTGTACCTTGCCCGTCTTCTCTGAATTCAGGACACTTGCCTATCCTCATGAGCTCTTGAAACTCTGTGATCTTGGGGCAGGTCTTTTGGGCCTTGCGGATCCTTTCTCCAAGATTACACTGCACTCTCAGAAGGTTCATCTGACTCCTCGGCACTTCTTCTAGCTGGAGCTTCTCCATCTCACGACATAGCTCAGGGGGGGTGGCACTAGTCGTGAGGTGGTGGCAATAGCTCTTGCGGCTCAGGGCGTCTGCGACTACATTAGACTTCCCCGGATGATAGTGGATCTCCAGGTTGTAGTCCTTGATTAACTCTAGCCATCTTCGCTGTCTCATGTTCAGATCTTCCTGAGTGAAGAAGTACTTCAAACTCTTGTGATCGGTGTAAATGTCACACTTGTTGCCAATCAAGTAGTGCCTCCGGATCTTCAAAGCGTGTACAAGCTGCTGCAAGCTCAAGATCATGTGTCGGATAGCGTTGCTCGTGTTGCTTCATTTGCTTGGGGAGGCATAGCGATCACTTTCCCGTTTTGCATAAGGAGACACCCCGGACCATGGCGGAAGCATCGCGATAGATCACGAAGTCGGCGAATATTTGGCAAGGCTAGCACGGGGGTGGTGGTAAGCTTCTCCTTGAGTCCGAAAGCTTCTCTCACACTCTCGAGTCCATTCAAACTCATTGGTCTTCTTCAAGAGATTGGTCATGGGTCTTGCAATTTTGGAGAAGTTCTCGATGAAGCGGCGGTAGTAGCCCGCTAAACCAAGAAAACTCGAATGTCGATCACGTTGCGTGGCTGCTCCCATGCCTTCACGGCTTCAATCTTGGCTGGATCCACTTTGCCACTCCATCTGATGTAAGCACATGTCCTAGAAATGCAACTTCTTCGAGCCGGAACTCACATTTCTTTGAACTTGGCGTAGAGCTGATTTCTGCCTTAACTTCTCAAGCACGGTCTTCGGATCTTTGTTCGTGTTCCTCGGTGAAGCCGAGTAGGCAGTATGTCATCAATGAACACGACGATGAACTTGTCTAACTTCGTCCATGAACACCTTGTTCATCATGTTCATGAAGTAGGCCGGGGCATTAGTGAGCCCAAACGACACTACCGTGAACTCATCTTTGCCCCCGTACCGTGTGACAAAGGCTGTCTTGGGTATATCTTGGGCGGATCTTCATCTGGTGGTACCCCGATCGGAGGTCAATCTTGGAGAGAAGAACTTGGCATTCCTCAACCGATCAAGCAAGTCATCGATCCTTGGCGAGAGGTACTTGTTCTTGACCGATCCACGGCATTCAGGTTCTGTAGTCTATGCACATCCTCATCGAGCCATCCTTCTTCTTTACGAACAGGACGGGAGATCCCCAAGGGGAAGCACTAAGCCTGATGTACCCCTTGTCGGAAAGCTCCTTAAGCTGCTTCTTGAGCTCCTCCAGCTCATTGACCGACATGCGGTAGGGTCGTTTGGCAATCGGACCCGTACCAGGCAGAAGGTCGATCACGAACTCAACATCACGATCTGGTGGCATTCTCGGCAACTCCTCGGGAAACACATCCGGATACTCACACACTACAGGTACGTTCTCCCCGGTTTGGGCCTCTAGGGCACACAACATGGAGACCGTTTTGCCGTGGTTTGTCTCACACCTGATTACATGACCCTTGGGATGGGTAAACTCTACATACCTGGGTGAGCATGAGATCACCCCCTTGTGCTGGGTTAACCAATCCATCCCCAAGATGACATCTAGACCATTAGAAGGAAGAAGGGTGAGGTTGGCTAGAAAAGGGTGACCCTCGATGTTTATTCTCACTCCCTGACACTTGTGTGTACACCTCAAGTTTCCCAAGGGGGAACTTGTTACAATAGCTCCCCGTCGTGGAGTGACGGGTACGTGATTCTCTCGTGCAAACTTAGATGATATGTATGAGCATGTAGCACCAGAATCAAAAAGCACCGAAGCCTTAGCTCCGTTAACCATGAACATACCGTACACCACGTCAGGGGCGTCCTGGGCGTCCTCTGCTGTGAGGTGAGTCAGGCGGCCGCGGGTGGCTCCCGGGGCACTCTGTGGGGCGTCGCTGGGGCGGGCGGCTTCCGTCTTTGGAGCCGTCGGTGTAGCAGCAGTCTTCCCGTCGAGGCGGTCGAGAATCTTGTGGCCGGGCTTGCCACACCCGAAGCAAGTGAAAGGGATGCCGCTTTGTGGGGGTAGACGCGGCAGCCTTCCACGTGCTCGGTGCGGGGGGTCTTCCATGCGCTCGTACCTGAGCGAGGGGGGGGGTAGTTGGTGGAGTAGGTACCACCACCACGGCTCACGGTAGGCGCAGCCTTGGCTGGGCCGGTCTTGGGTGTGGAGGTGTGAGGGCAGCCCTCCCACCGCGACCTCTATGTAGCGAGAGGTGCGAGAAGACCCCTCGAAGCATCTCTTGTTCTTCTCCTTCGACAGGTCGGCCTCAAGCGATCCTTCTCGATCTCCGAGGCGGTTGTTCATCATCTCGCGGAGGGTGTGGCGGTGTGCACGGAGAGAGACAGCTTGATGCGAAAGTGTTGAGGCCCTTCTTGAAAAAGTACATCTTCTTCTTCTCGGTGTCGGTGTCGCCGGGGGGCATACCGCATCATGGAGGTGAAGCGGTTGCCGTACTCACGGATCTTACGGGACCCCTATTTGGATGTTGCGGAACTCCTCCACCTTGGCGTCCATCACCCCCTCGGCACGTGGTACTCAACGAAGGCCTCCTCGAACTCCTCCCGAGGTGATGTGCGGGTCTGCGTGCATGTCGCGAAAGCTGTCCCACCACGCGTGCAGCTCCGACGAGCTGGTGTGCGGCGATGGTCACACTCCTCGTCCGTGCAGGTGGTGAGGTCGAGGTTCTTCACGATCTCCTTGAGCCGGTCGAGGGGCGACGATGGGGTCGTCGGAGTTGTCGAAGGTCGGTGGCCTCGGCTTCCAGAAAGCCCTCAAGCTTGCGTTGGAAGTCGTTGAGGAGGCCTCCGTGGCGGCGAAGGACTCCCTCGGCCGGGGTCTCCAACAGGCTGGGTGCAGCTGCATGACCTCAGCCAAGAGCGGGGGGCGGGGCGAGAGGCGGAGGCGGCGGTGGCGGTGGGAGCGGCGCCTCCACGAGGGGGTGGGTCGGGGATAGCACCTCCATTTTGGTGCGGGCTGTGGCACCTCGTTCTCCTCAAGGGCGTTCTCCACGACAACCTCGTCCTCCTCGAAGTTTATCGGAACGTGTCCGACGCGGCCGGTGCCACGACGGCCACGCCCGCGACCACGTCCACGACCTCGAACTGCCGGCATCGGCGTCTGCGGGCGGTTCAGCAAGCGGCTAGAGCGGCGGAGGGACATCTGTTAGAGGGGGTTGATTAAAGATACCAAGCTTGCATTAAATTGAGTGGTTAGGTTGTTAGTCAATTTTTTGAAAAATGCTAATAGTACACTCAATCAAAGAAGCATAAAGATCCGTAAAATCTGCATAGAATCCAAGTATCCATTACATTCGTTTTATTACATGGCGATGTCTCTAGCAGCTACGCTTAGAAGACTCGCGAGAAACGCTCTACTCGCAGGTAGGCTCCAAAAGAGTGACAATTACTCTATCCTAGGGTAGGTGAGAGACATGTCCCCGGTGCCACCGGGGGGGCAAACATGTAAGGATGCTAGCCTACACTACTAGAAGCATGGGTAGAACACCTAGGTGTCGTAGTGTGGGGGTAAATTTGGGAGAGAGTGGGGTGGCGAGGCTCGAGGCCCAAGGTGGTCTTTGCTCGAGCGGTGTGCGTGGTGGTGGTGCAGGGGTGGGAGGCGCAACAGACCAGTACAACCTGTTGGTGAAGGAGGCTGCTGACTCCATCTAAGGAGTCCCCGGGAGGGTCTGGGCAGTGGCTGGTGTCGGCGGCTCGCAGGTTGAGCAGGCTCTGTGCGGGCGGAAGTCCTCGACGAAGGGGCGGGCGACGGTACACGGCGGGCACCGCCTGCTGCAGTGGTGGTACTCGTCGACAGCGCCGCTTGTCCGACCTCCTCCAGGCCTTCTCCACACGAGCCAGAGCCGGTCGTGAGCGATGCGCTTCGCTCTTCATGAGCTGCACCTGGTGGAGCACGTTGTTCCAGGCATGGTCTACCTCCTGAGTGATCCTCTTCTTTCCACAGTTGACCTCGTTCAAAAGCCCCAGGTAGCGGAGGTTGAAGTTCCTGGTAGCGTCCTCTCGCTCCCGAAGGGCCTCCGTGGTACGAGCCAGGGTACTCTCGAGCTCAAGGACGCGGCCGTCCAAGTAGTGGTTGCGGAGCCCGAAGTCCCCAACTGGTCTCGGAGGTTGGCGATCTCCGCCTGGAGTCGCTCGTTCTCCCTCTCGAGCATGGCCTCCTTGGAGCGGCGGCTCTCCCTCTCCCAGCTCAGCTCGTCTCGCAGACGAAGCTCGTCCCGCTCCATCTCGGCGACGATGTCGTCGGTCTTGAGCAGGAAACTCCTGTAGCGGCGGTTCTCGGCCTCCAAGGTCGTTATGTAACGATCCTGGGCGAGAGCGTAGTTGGAGGTCACGTCCAGCATGCGGACCAGCCTGGGTCCGACTGGCTCGACGACGTCAGTGAGCCTCGGCAGGGTCGGGGCGCCGGAGTCGGTGTCGAAGTCCCCGGGTAGCATGCAGAAGGGGCCGTGCGCAAGGAGCTGGCGGGAGTTGCGGCACACTGTACGGAGGGCCGTGCGCGCAACGGACTGAACGCACATGTCGATGGTGGTGTCGACCTCCAGCTCCGTGAAGCCACGGATGTGCGGCCGATTCTCACTCGGCGGCACCTCGATGGAGATGGCAACGATGCCCCCTCCCCCGCGGATGACGTCTTTGGACCTGCTCGGGATTAACCCCGAGGTCGGTAGCACCCAAGAAGCGACTTGGCGAACCCCACTGCATCGTCCGTTGGTTCTCAACTCGTTCGGCGTCTCCATAGCTGCATTGGTAAAAGGGCAACTTTTAGATTTAGAGTATAAGATAAGCCATGCATAAAAAGATGCAAGGTCGGTAAATATAACCGAAGACAAAGAATTCACCCTATTCTATCGGCCATTTCTAGGGGGTCTCGTCCTACGGGCAAGTATGGCTCTGATACCAACTGAAACAACCCGCTTTTCCTTGAAGGAAAAGTCACAGTTTTTGTACAATAATGCAATGGCCTCGAAGGGCTCATCACCATCATCGACAAATCAGCGGATCAAAGTGCGCATACAGCGGAATAATTAACTTAGAGAGTACAAGTAGTAAGATTTAGGTACTTTATTACATCGCCAACAAGGCGGAATCACACTCACACACACATATGGAAAAGCATAAGGTAGGTAGAAGCGGATCGACACGTCATCCACTTGCGCGTAGCACGAGACACCTACTCCTCCTCGTCATCCTCGACGGTCTCCCACTCGATGTTCTCCCCTGAACCATATTGTATCAGTACGATTTGTGCTGGCCACTAATCTCACCCATATGAATGAAGCTTGCTATGTGAATAAGTGGATGCAAGGTAGTCAAAAGGACCTATTTAGGGCTCTTGGTTTCCTATGCAGTAACATAATTAAATAGTATTTGTCAAGTTTTTAACCCATTTATATCCATAAACCTCCCATCCATCCCATCCATAACCATCCACACATCACACCACACACTCACTCAGTTCGACGAGGAAGACTCCCGCTCTTCCTCGTCTCAACGGCCTAAGGCCGGAACTACCACACCCAGGGGGAGAGAAGAGAAAGGGACTCCACTCACTATATCGAACATATGGTAACTCACAGGAATGTCCATGACCGGGGACACGGCTATACGTATAGATCATCAACTCTGCAGAGCGTGTACACCTGGAACCACAAGATCACCATCATCGGTGATGCGCCTCGCCTAGGCTGATTCCGAGCCGCCGTCTAACTAGCCCAAAGCCACTCTACCACTCAGCTCTGGGGCACCCCGGAGTCCACCGGAACGCTGAGACTGTGAGACGTGTGCCGGATCCTGGGGGGGCATCACGCTGTCTCAGGAGGGTGTGGGTCTCGACACCCGTACCTCCCTACACTATCACCTACCAACCTAGTAGTAGTGGTAGAGGGCCAGCTAGCCGTCAAGTCGTTTCCCGCCCATCAGGAACGAGTGGTGTGTACGAGAAAGTCCCATGAACCCTAGGCTCGACCAATCAGTCCTTAAGAGGACTGGACAGGATATCTTCACCGGGGCCAGTGCCCCGTGCCTCGACGGCACCTCCCGCTCTGGCGATTCGTACCACAAAGGCACTCCTCCCGGAACCTTCTCCCAAAACTTTACCCGCCACAGGTATTCTCACATGGGGTGTGCCCAGATCACACTCCCCCGGCATGGCTTGTCCTCGCGACTTGCCCCAGATCCTGCCTAGTCGAGACAACCCTCACTACACACCCAAGACTCACGCCAAGATTTCTCCCAAAGTCTCGGTTTCCACATCTTCGGCACCACGTGCCTTAGCCACTCACAGTCATGATACATTAACAGTAAAGATAGTAATAAGTGAGTAGCATCAAGATATACATGATAAGCGCGAGTCTAATCCTAACAGCGGGTATGCAGGGGATCGGTTTCGACAAGGCATAGGCTGAATCAATCAATCTACCATGCATCCTATCAACAACAGCAAGCAACAAGTACTAGAGCGCTAGCATTTCTAGTTATTGCATGTCTAGATAGGAGCTAAGAGGTTGGGTGGGACGTGGCACCTGCGGTCGGGTCGTCTCCCTGGTCCTCGGTGTACACGTGCCTGCAGTTGCTTGGTCTGGTGGCATGTCTAGGAGGTTCATGTCGATAGTCACTAGGAATCTAGGGTTCTGTGTTCTCTTTTTCATTGATAGCTGAGATATGTGCGTGCGCTTGCTAGGTTTTAGTTGTTTTTACCGTTGATATGCGCATGCGAGCCCGGTCGTCCGATGGCAACTTGCCAAAATATGCCAAGTCATTTGCCAAACTGTTGGAGGGTAGATTTTCTAGTTTTACAAAAAAAATAAGCATAGCAAATGCTCTTGCTAAATTCATGGAGATGCTTACAACCGAGTGAAAAAAAAAGATCACAAACACTGAAATAAAATAGTAAACTAGTATGTCTAAAATGCATGAAACAGAAAGCGCCCAGAAAAAAGTCTTGCGGGTCTTTTTTTATTTTTACCAAATTTCAAATAACAAACTATTGGAGAGGAGTTGTTTTTTTATTTGGCATATTGTTTTGGAAGTTGGCAAAACATAAGATTTCCCAAGTGAAATATAGTAAACTCTTGGAGATGGTCTGTTTGGGTCCCCTCCAAATGGTGTCAAGAATCTACTCAATTTTTTCAGATTTTTTCGATAACCTAGCGAAAAGTTATGCCTGTTTTAAGGAAGGTACCTCAAGTTATATTTTTCGAAAGGCACAACACGCGGGGCGGCAGTTAGGGCAAAGCGTCCCTAAACTCCAACACCGATCACGGTATTCGCCGATGATGATGTAAGGATGGCTGCGATGCAAGGCGAAATAACAGCGGTGTGCCTAAACTCCAACACCGATCAGGAATGGATGCCAAACCGAACATCATGGGCGTCTCTCGGGCGTAGAGCCCAAAGCCCTCCTTCTCCCACTCACTCTCCACCTCCCGCAGGCTTGCCGTTTCAATTTTGGAACTTCCGATCCGATAAATCCCCATCCACACTTCTAGTTTCTAGCCACGTTCCACTCACTGCGGTGAGAAAAAAGAGCCCCCACGCGGCGGTGGGACCGTGCGGCGACCGATCCCATGGCGCTGCCCCCAACCCCCACCACCCCCGAAAGCACATGGACATCGCCAATCCCTACAGGCGCTCTCATTGCCCGCATGACTACTCCCACGGAATTTTGTCCCCATCCCTGCCAACACCACTGGGCCTTCCCTCTTGACCATCCGCGTCAAGGCCATCGCACTCGCCCGGTCGCTGGTATGTACGCTTGCCCTGCGCTCGAGGCAGGACCCCCAGTCTCGAGTCGCTGCCACACGTGCTGCGGTTGCTTGGTCTGGTGGCATGTCTAGGAGGTTCATGTCGATAGTCACTAGGAATCTAGGGTTCTGTGTTCTTTTTTTCATTGATAGCTGAGAGATATGTGCGTACCATTGCTAGGTTTTAGTTGTTTTTGCCGTTGATATGCGGCGTGCGAGCCCGGTCGATGGCAACTTGCCAAAATATGCCAAGTCATTTGCCAAACTGTTGGAGGGTAGATTTTCTAGTTTTACCAAAAAATAAGGATAGCAAATGCTCTTGCTAAATTCATGGAGATGCTTACAACCGAGTTAAAAAAAAAGATCACAAACACTGAAATAAAATAGTAAACTAGTATGTCTGAAATGCATGAAACAGAAAGCGCCCAGAAAAAAGTCTTGTGGGTCTTTTTTATTTTTACCAAATTTCAAATGACAAACTACTTTGGAGAGGAGTTGTTTTTCTATTTGGCATATTGTTTTGGAAGTTGGCAAAACATAAGATTTGCCAAGTGAAATATAGCAAACTCTTGGAGATGGTGCATTTGGGTCCCCTCCAAATGGTGTCAAGAATCTGCTCAATTTTTTTTAGATTTTTCAATAACCGAGCGAAAAGTTATGCCTGTTTTAAGGAAGGTACCTCAAGTTATGTTTTCGAAAGGCACAACACGGCGGCGGCAGTTAGGGCAAAGCGTCCCTAAACTCCAAACGATCACGGTATTCGCCCGATGATGATGTAAGGAGGGCTGCGATGCGAGGCGAAATATGCGGTGTGCCTAAACTCCAACACCGATCAGGAATGGATGCCAAACCGAACATCATGGGCGTCTCCGCGGGCCTAGAGCCCAAAGCCCTCCTTCTCCCACTCACTCTCCACCTCCCGCGGGCTTGCCGTTTCAATTTTTGAACTTCCGATCCGACAAATCCCCCATCCACACTTCTAGTTTCTAGGCACGTTCCACTCACTGCGGTGAGAAAAAGAGCCCCCACGCACGGCGGTGGGACCGTGCGACCGATCCTTGGCGCTGCCCCCAACCCCCCACCACCCCCGAAAGCACATGGATATCGCCAATCCCCTCAATGGCGCTCTCTCATCGCTGCACGACTACTCCCACGGAATTTTGTCCCCATCCCCGCCAACACCACTTTGGGCCTTCCCTCTTGACCATCGCGTCAAGGCCATCGCCTCGCCCGTCGTTGGTATGTACACTCGCCCTAGCGCTCGAGGCAGGACCCCCGGTCTCAGTCGGCGCCACACGTCTTTGTGGTTGCTTGGTGCAGTGGCATGTCTAGGAGGTTCATGTCGATAGTCACTAGGAATCTAGGGTTCTGCGTTCTTTTTCATTGATAGCTGAGATATGTGCGTACCATTGCTAGGTTTTAGTTGTTTTTACCGTTGATATGCGCGTGCGAGCCCGGTCGATGGTAACTTGCCAAAATTTGCCAAGTCATTTGCCAAACTGTTGGAGGGTAGATTTTCTAGTTTTACCAAAAAATAAGGATAGCAAATGCTCTTGCTAAATTCATGGAGATGCTTACAACCGAAAAAAAAAAAAAAAAGATCACAAACACTGAAATAAAATAGTAAACTTGTATGTCTAAAATGCGTGAAAGCAGAAAGCGCCGAGAAAAAAAGTCTTGTGGGTCTTTTTTTATTTTTACCAAATTTCAAATAACAAACTATTGGAGAGGAGTTGTTTTTTATTTGGCATATTGTTTTGGAAGTTGGCAAAACATAAGATTTGCCAAGTGAAATATAGCAAACTCTTGGAGATGGTCTACATTTGGGTCTCCTCCAAATGGTGTCAAGAATCTGCTCAATTTTTTTTAGATTTTTCAATAACCGAGGCGAAAAGTTATGCCTGTTTTAAGGAAGGTACCTCAAGTTATGTTTTCCAAAAGGCACAACACGGTGGCGGCAGTTAGGGGCAAAAGCGTCCCTAAACTCCAACACCGATCACAGGTATTCGCGGATGATGTAAGGAGGGCTGCGATGCGAGGTGAAATAACGGCGGTGTGCCTAAACTCCAACACCGATCGGGAATGGATGCCAAACCGAACATCATGGGCGTCTCCATGGGCGTAGAGCCCAAAGCCCTCCATCTCCCACTCACTCTCCACCTCCCCGGGCTTGCCGTTTCAATTTTTGAACTTCCGATCCGACAAATCCCCCATCCACACTTCTAGTTTCTAGGCACGTTCCACTCCACTGCGGTGAGAAAAAGAGCCCCCACGCGGCGGTGGGACCGTGCGACCGATCCGGGCGCTGCCCCCAACCCCCACCACCCCCCGAAAGCACATGGACATCGCCAATCCCTGCTGTGCGCTCTCATCGCTGCGCACGACTACTCCCACGGAATTTTGTCCCCATCCACGCCAACACCACTGGGCCTTCCCTCTTGACCATCGCGCCAAGGCCATCGCACTTTCGCCCGGTATTTGGTATGTACGCTCGCCCTGCGCTCGAGGCGGGACCCCCGATCTCAGTCGGCGCCACACACGCTGCTGCGGTTGCTTGGTGCAGTGGCATGTCTAGGAGGTTCATGTCGATAGTCACTAGGAATCTAGGGTTACGTGTTCTTTTTTCATTGATAGCTGAGATATGTGCGTACCATTGCTAGGTTTTAGTTGTTTTTACCGTTGATATGCGGCGTGCGAGCCCGGTCGATGGCAACTTGCCAAAATATGCCAAGTCATTTGCCAAACTGTTGGAGGGTAGATTTTCTAGTTTTACCAAAAAATAAGGATAGCAAATGCTCTTGCTAAATTCATGGAGATGCTTACAACCGAGAAAAAAAAAGATCACAAACACTGAAATAAAATAATAAACTAGTATGTCTAAAATGCGTGAAAGAAGAAAAGCGCCAGAAAAAAAAAGTCTTGTGGGTCTTTTTTATTTTTACCAAATTTCAAATAACAAACTATTGGAGGGGAGTTGTTTTTTTATTTGGCATATTGTTTTGGAAGTTGGCAAAACATAAGATTTGCCAAGTGAAATATAGCAAACTCTTGGAGATGGTCTGTTTGGGTCCCCTCCAAATGGTGTCAAGAATCCGCTCAATTTTTTTCAGATTTTTTCGATAACTGAGCGAAAAGTTATGCCTGCTTTTAAGGAAGGTACCTCAAGTCATGTTTTCCGAAAGGCACAACACGTCGGGCGGCAGTTAGGGGCAAAGCGTCCCTAAACTCCAACACCAATCACGGTATTCGCCGGATGATGTAAGGAGGGAGGGCTACGATGCAAGGCGAAATAACAGCGGCGTGCCTAAACTCCAACACCGATCGGGAATGGATGCCAAACCGAACATCATGGGCGTCTCGCGGGCGTAGAGCCCAAAGCCCTCCTTCTCCCACTCACTCTCCACCTCCCCGCAGCTGCCGTTTCAATTTTAAACTTTCGATCCGACAAATCCCCCATCCACTTCTAGTTTCTAGCCACGTTCCACTCAACTGCGGTGAGAAAAAGAGCCCCCACGCGGCGGTGGGACCGTCGCGACCGATCCATGGGCGCTGCCCCCAACCCCCACCACCCCAGAAGGCACATGGACATCGCCAATCCCCTCTCAGGCGCTCTCATCGCCTGCACGACTACTCCCACGGAATTTTGTCCCCATCCCCGCCAACACCACTTTGGGCCTTCCCTCTCGACCGTCCGTGTCAAGGCCATCGCACTTTCGCCCGTCGCCATTTGGTATGTGCGCTCGCCCTGCGCTCGGCGAGAACCCCGATCTCGAGTCGCGCCACACGCGATACTGCGGTTCTTGGGTGCAGTGGCATGTCTAGGAGGTTCATGTCGATAGTCACTAGGAATCTAGGGTTCTGTGTTCTCTTTTTTCATTGATAGCTGAGATATGTGCGTACCCTTGCTAGGTTTTAGTTGTTTCTTACCGCTGATATGCGCATGCGAGCCGGTCGATGGCAACTTGCCAAAATATGCCAAGTCATTTGCCAAACTGTTGGAGGGTAGATTTTCTAGTTTTACCAAAAAATAAGGATAGCAAATGCTCTTGCTAAATTCATGGAGATGCTTACAACCGAGTGAAAAAAAGATCACAAACACTAAAATAAAATAGTAAACTAGTATGTCTAAAATGCGTGAAAAAGCGCCCAAAAAAAAAAAGTCTTGTGGGTCTTTTTATTTTTACCAAATTTCAAATAACAAACTATTGGAGAGGAGTTGTTTTTTATTTGGCATATTGTTTTTGGAAGTTGGCAAAACATAAGATTTGCCAAGTGAAATATAGCAAACTCTTGGAGATGGTCATTTTAGGTCCCCTCCAAATGGTGTCAAGAATCCGCTCAATTTTTTTAGATTTTTTTCGATAACCGAGCGAAAAGTTATGCCTGTTTTAAGGAAGGTACCTCAAGTTATGTTTTCCAAAAGGCACAACCCGGCAGCGACAGTTAGGGCAAAGCGTCCCTAAGCTCCAACACCGATCACAGGTATTCGCTAGATGATGTAAGGCGGGCTGCGATGCAGGTGAAATAACTTGTGGCGTGCCTAAACTCCAACACCGATCAGGAATGGATGCCAAACCAAACATCATGGGCGTCTCGCGGGCGTAGAGCCCAAAGCCCCCTCCTTCTCCCACTCACTCTCCACCTCCCCGCAGGCTTGCCGTTTCAATTTTTGAACTTCCGATCCGACAAATCCCCCATCCACACTTCTAGTTTCTAGCCACGTTCCACTCAGCGTGGTGAGAAAAAGAGCCCCCACGCCGGGCGGTGGGACCGTGCGACCGATCGCGGGCGCTGCCCCCAACCCCCACCACCCCCGAAAGCACATGGACATCGCCAATCCCTGCGTGGCGCTCTCATCGCCGCCGCACGACTACTCCCACGGAATTTTGTCCCCATCCCCGCCAACACCCTTTGGGCCTTCCCTCTTGACCGTCCGCGTCAAGGCCATCGCGACTTGCCCGGTCGCTGGTATGTGCGCTTCGCCCTGCGCTCGAGGCAGGACCCCAGGTCTCAGTCGTTTGCCACACGTACTGCGGTTGCTTGGTGCGGTGGCATGTCTAGGAGGTTCATGTCGATAGTCACTAGGAATCTAGGGTTACGTGTTCTCTTTTTCATTGATAGCTGAGATATGTGCGTACCCTTACTAGGTTTTAGTTGTTTTTACCGTTGATATGCGCATGCGAGCCCGGTCGATGGCAACTTGCCAAAATATGCCAAGTCATTTGCCAAATTGTTGGAGGGTAGATTTTCTAGTTTTACCAAAAAAATAAGGATAGCAAATGCTCTTGCTAAATTCATGGAGATGCTTACAACCGAGTGAAAAAAAAAAGATCACAAACACTAAAATAAAATAGTAAACTAGTATGTCTAAAATGCGTGAAACGAGAAAGTACCAGAAAAAAGTCTTGTGGGTCTTTTTTTATTTGTACCAAATTTCAAATAACAAACTATTGGAGAGGAGTTGTTTTTTATTTGGCATATTGTTTTGGAAGTTGGCAAAACATAAGATTTGCCAAGTGAAATATAGCAAACTCTTGGAGATGGTCTGTTTGGGTCCCCTCCAAATGGTGTCAAGAATCGCTCAATTTTTTTAGATTTTTTTTTCGATAACCGAGCGAAAAGTTAAGCTTTGTTTTTAAGGAAGGTACCTCAAGTTATGTTTTCCGAAAGGCACAACACGGCGGCGGCAGTTAGGGCAAAGTGTCCCTAAATTCCAACACCGATCACAGGTATTCGCTAGATGATGTAAGGAGGGCTGCGATGCTGGCGAAATAATAGCGGCGTGCCTAAACTCCAACACCGATCAGGAATGGATGCCAAACTGAACATCATGGGCGTCTCCGCGGGCGTAGAGCCCAAAGCCCTCCTTCTCCCACTCACTCTCCACCTCCCGCTGGCTTGCCGTTTCAATTTTGAACTTCCGATCCGACAAATCCCCCATCCATACTTCTAGTTTCTAGCCACGTTCCACTCACTGCGGTGAGAAAAAGAGCCCCCACGGCGGTGGGACCGTGCGACCGATCCGATGGCGCTGCCCCCAACCACCCCCACCCCCCGAAAGCACATGTACATCGCCAATCCCCTCAGGCGCTCTCATCTCCACGCACGACTACTCCCATGGAATTTTGTCCCCATCCCCGCCAACACCACCGGGCCTTCCCTCTCGGCCGTCCGCGTCAAGGCCATCGCACTCGCCCGCCCGGTCGGTGGTATGCGCTTCGCCCTGCGCTCGAGGCAGGACCCCCAGTCTTAAGTTGTTGGGGGCAAGGCTCGCCTCTCGGGCCCCCGCTTCGCCTCAGCATCGCGCAATCGTGCCGAAGGCAGCGTGGTGGGTGAAATCACGGAGTGTCGGGCCCCGTTCCGCTCGGCGCCGTGCTCCCGCGCGGAATGCAGCTTGACTCGGCGGAAGGGGCGCCCGAAGTTCGAGCCGGCACCACCAGTCGAATGCGAAGCGAACCGCCGATCGAGAGCCGAACAAGCAAGGTCCGGGTTTCCTAATTCGTGGATTCGAGGCGCATAGGCGGTCCCGCCAACCAAGGCGTGAATCACATTCCCGGCTGCGCAAAACTGATGGCCGATTCCGATCGGAGAGCGAGCGAATAAGCCGGAGAGCGAGAGTGACGACCGTGGTTATTTTGTGAGAACAGGTCAAGGGCGGCTCGGCGAATTCGGCTCGCGTATTCGAACCATGAATTCGGGCCATGGATTCGGAGGCATGGCAAGAGGAGGGACTATGGGTCCACCGGTCGGAACTTGATCCGGTCCCACCATCTTGAGCCAACACGGTGCTGACCACGGCTTGGGCAACTGTGCCCTTAGGGTTTCAAGGCAGCAGCGCTCCCGACCACAAGACAAGGGGTAGAACCGTCCGACCCCGGGCGGTTGATGGCTATAAATTGTCAGGTGTTGCCCCCCAGAGGGAGAAGGGGGGAGGAGCCCGGGTGGTTTTCAGTGCGCTTCAGCCTGCCACCTCGGCGCTCCGACCACTTGCAACACATTCTCTTTAATCGGTAATACAAGTTCGTTTCCCTGAAACAACATTGGTGCCCACCGTGGTTGTTGCACGAGCTTTTCATGGCTCCAAGGAAAGAGAAAAGGCAGGTGGTGGAAGCCGCCCAACCTCCGCCAGCCGACGGCGCGCCCGCGGATGTGGTCGAACCGCCGGCAGCCCCTCCCGGAGGCGTGGTAGTCCCGCATTCCACAGGCGCTGCCCCGGTTCCCAGAGTAGAAGTGCACGATGAGCCCGAAGACATTCGAGGTGAAGACACAGTGGAGGAAGAAGAAGAAGCTGACGATGAAACAATGGCCCAGGCACCTCAAGAGGTTGAGCGAGTTCAAGCAAGAAATCCAGCGTTTGGAGCAAGAGAAGAAGCAACTCACCGAACTGTTGGCCGAGAAAGAGCGAGGAATTCGCATACAAGACATGGTGAGCCAGGCGGAAGCAAAACGGAATGCCCTAGTTCGCGAGGTCGAAGCATTGCGAAGGGGCATAGACCCCGACGCCCCAGGGGGACCAGCCCCGGCACGACCCGCTCGAATGGCGGATGTTGTGCCAATGGATTACACATCCCCACTTTCGCCAGAGCTACAACAATATCCGTGGCCACCGAATTACAAGCCAAAGATCCCACACTACGACGGCCAGTCAAACCCGAAGAAGTTCATTGCAGCATACGAAACGGCGGTTTTCTCGTCAGGAGGAGACACCCAAGCCCTGGCGAAATCATTCATCCTTGCGGCGGACGGCGTTGCTCACGATTGATTCATCACCTTAAAGCCACTATCCATCAAGTCCTGGGACCAGTTGAAGGCAGAGCTGTTAGCAACGTTTCAAGGTTATCAACCCGAGACGAAAACAACGAGAGATCTGATGAACTGTGTGCAGCGCGACGACGAGCCCCTCTCCGACTACATGAAGAGATTTATCCAAGTAAAAGCGCAAGCGCCGAATGTGCCAGAAGCCGCCGTCATCACAGCGGCAACCGAAGGCCTCGCAACTGGCCAGTGCGTGGCATTCTTGGCTCATTCACCACCAACCTCAGTTGCTGAACTTTTCCGCATTATGAATGACTACGCCAAATCAAACACCGACTTCCGGCGGCGCAAGGCGAACCGAAACTCCGCGCGGCAGGCCCCTAAGATACCAAGACCCGCCCAGCAACAACTGCAACACAATCAGCGAAACGTGAAGCCTTTCCGCACGATAAACAATCTCCGCGAAGAATCAGGAAGCTCCAGCCAAGAAACCGAACACCGCGAAAACCAACCACAATCTCGTAACTTCGAGGGACCGCCACGAGGAAGAGGTGGAGGAGCAATACGTGGAGGCCGAGGTGGCCGTGGTCGCGGAGATCGACCTCAAAGACCAGTATTCTGCTTTGTTTGCGGCGAAAACGCCGGGCACACAACCCGGGAATGCAGATACTCCAAGCTGGCCAGAGAAATGAAGGAGAAGGATGACGCGTCACGTGGAAGCGAAGCCCCCAAACACATATTCCACAATGCCAAAGTTGAAAATCCAGCATACAACCAAGCGCTTCATCCAGCAGCCTCCGGACCACTGATGCAAGGATATATTCAGCCCGGGTACACTTGGCATCAACCGCATTTTGCCCCGCAACAGAACTTCATGCATCCGGCACAATCGGCGACGATGTCCTCCAACCATCACCAAGACCAACCACAATCCAGCCAACAGAACCAATACCAAGACTCGCCCCAAGAGCAGCCGATAGTGAACAACATTCTCCCGTCGAGAGGAAACATCTACGCCATAACTGGTGGATCGAACCAGGAACACGCCACCAAAAGAGCTAGAAGAGAGTACGAGTGAAGAGTAATGACTGTCACCCTGAGACTGCCCCTCAATAGACGGGCATGGTCCCAAGTCCAAATCGCATTCGGCGAATCGGATTTCCAAGTCCGGGATTTCCCCCACACCGATGCTTTCGTCACAAGCGCGAATGTGAACGGGTTCACGTTGCACAACATTCTCCTTGACACGGGCAGCTCGGCCGACATCCTTTTCATCAAGCCGTTCGAGGCGATGGGTCTCGACGCCCGAACGCTTGAACCAGCAGGGAATCCGTTGTACGGATTCGGAGGAAAGCAGATAAACGCAATTGGAAAGAAAAACATCCCCGTGTCATTCGCGGAAGGCGAGAAAGTCCGAACGGAGTTGATAACATTTGATATCGTGGCAATCGATTACCCGTACATGGCAATCTTCGGGAGAGGCGTAACGAACAAGTTTGAAATGATAATCAAGCAAAGCTACCTGTGCATGAAAATGTCGTCCCCATTCGGGGTCATATCCATACACGGCGACCAAGTTGCCGCCAGGAGAATTGAAGGCAAGCCAATGCCCGGATACAGCATGATCAATGAGGTCGCCACCAAAGAGAGTGAACCGGAAAACTTCAAAAACCTAGACTCCAGAAGAGCTCGTCCATCGGAAAAAGCAATCGAAGTACCAATACACCCTGAAGAGCCAGAGAAAACAGTGAAGCTCGGGGCAGACCTATCCGAGGAAGAAAGAAGCGCATTAATTGCTTTCCTTCGCGAGAATGAAGACGTGTTTGCATGGTCGGCCGAGGACCTGCAAGGGGTCAGCAGAGACCTTGCGCAACACAACCTGAACGTAGATAAGGAAGCCAGGCCTCGCAAGCAAAGGCTAAGAAAAATGTCTGAAGAAAGGGCTGCAGCGGCGAAGGCCGAAGTGCAAAGACTACTTGAGGCAGGTGTCATAAGACCGGTCCAATACCCGGAGTGGCTCGCGAATGTCGTCATGGTAAAGAAAGCAAATGGGAAGTGGAGAATGTGCGTCGACTTCACGGACCTAAACAGCTGCTGTCCTACAGACCCTTACCCATTGCCTAGAATTGACACACTCGTTGATAAAGCGGTGGGCAGTGAAATGCTGAGCCTCCTCGACTGTTTTTCAGGATACCACCAGATATGGTTGAATCCGAAGGATGAAGAAAAAACCAGCTTCATAACACCATGCGGCACGTATTGCTTTCGCCGAATGCCCGAAGGCTCAAGAAACTCAGGCTCAACTTTCTCCCGAATGACGGATGTAGACTTCGGCAAACAAAAAGGCCGAAATCTGGTGGCATATGTAGACGATGTCATGGTCGCCAGCAAGGCAAAAGGCGACCACATCACGGATCTCGGAGAGACCTTCAAGAACCTCAAAAGCAGCGGCTTGAAACTGAACCCGGCCAAGTGCGTGTTCGGAGTCCGACAGGAAAAAATGCTCGGATGCATCGTATCAGAAAGGGGAATAGAAGCAAACCCCGACAAAATACAAGCAATCATCAACATGCAACCCCCGAAGACAAGAAGGCAGGTTCAGCAGTTGACCGGAAAACTCGCGACGCTCAACAGATTCATAGCAAGATCCGCTGAGAAAGGCCTCCCGTTTTTTCGGGTTTTGCGAAATTCAAACCTATTTGAATGGGGGCCCGAACAGCAAACAGCATTCGAAGAACTGAAAGCCTACCTCACCAAACAAACAACGTTATCTCGGCCAACGCCGAAGGCTGTCCTTCTCCTATACATTGCCACCTCCCCTTCAGCAGTAAGCGCCGTTTTGATCGAAGAAAAAGAGCATGACAACAAAATGAGGCAATACCCAATTTACTTCGTGTCCGAAGCATTGTCAGGTGCCAAGCTAAATTACTTAGAGCTCGAGAAGATAGCTTATGCGGTTGTCATGGCATTGCGTAAACTGAAACCATACTTCCAAGCGCACAAGATAAGAGTCCTTTCGGCGCAACCGTTGGAGGCGCTATTCAGAAACAGCGAAGCAATCGGAAGAATCGCCAAATGGGCCGCCGAACTCAATGAATTCGTCATCGACTACGAGCACCGCTTAGCAATCAAGTCGCAAGTATTAGCGGACTTCATTGCGGATTGGACACCAGCGGCATACGACACCACAGTGCAATTTGAGGAAGCTGGGTGGACCATACTATGCGACGGCGCGTGGGGAGCGGCCGGTGCGGGAATCGCCGCTATCCTCACACCACCTTCAGGGCCGAAATTAAGATACGCGGCAAGGCTGGAATTCGCGTCAACTAACAATATAGCTGAGTACGAAGCTGTGCTCCTGGGCCTTCGGAAGCTAAGGGCTTTGGGAGTTAGAAGATGCACTGTCATGTCAGATTCACAGGTCGTGGTCGGATACGTCAAAAAAGATTACATCGTTAAAGAACCCGAGTTAGCCAAATACTTAGCAGCCGTAAGAAGAATGGAGAAGCATTTCACAGGATTCACAATGAAGCACATCCCAAGAGGCGAAAACACCGAGGCAGACCAATTAGCAAAAGCCGCCGCTCAAAGCGCACCGTTACCCGCTGATGTGTTCTACCAAAGACTTACAGCAAGAGCCATCAAAGAAGAAGAGGAAAAACCGGCATCAATTCACATCATAGCGAGCGAGGACTGGCGATCCGAGATCATAGCATACCTAAGCGGAACCTTCGAACCAAATAGCAAGCACGAAGATGAGCGAATGCAGTCCAGGTGCAGGCAATATTCTATGATCTCGGGGCAACTGTACCGCAGCGGAGTAGTGGCTCCACTCTTAAAGTGCATCGGCAGAGAGGAAGGTCAAATTTTGCTCAATGAGATTCATGCGGGAATGTGCGGAGCACATAGAGGTCCGCACGAAATCGCGCATAGAGCAATGCGCCAAGGGTTCTACTGGCCAACGGCCGCAGAAGATGCAAAACAAGTCGTCCGAACCTGCAAAGGATGTCAAATGTTCGCAAGAAACCAATCCGCACCATCTGCACCCACCAGAAACATAGTCCCAACTTGGCCGCTTCAACGCTAGGGGATCGACATCGTTGGACCGCTACCGTCCGCACCAGGGAATCTCCGCTTCGCAGCAGTAGCGTTGGAATACTTCACAAAATGGATCGAAGCGAAACCGCTGCCAAAGATCACGTCGGGCTCACTCAAAAGCTTCGCTTGGCAAAGGATCATATGCAGGTTTGGTGTCCCAGCCCACAACACCTGCGACAACGGCAAGCAATTCGACTCAACGGAATTCTGAAATTTCTGCATAGAGCTAGGTGTCAAGCTCACCTTCGCATCAGTCAATCACCCGCAAGCAAACGGCGCAGTCGAGAGGGCGAATGGACTTATCTTCTCGGCAATCTCCAAGTCGCTCTTCGACGCCAGGAAGAGAAAATGGGCCGCGGAACTAACAACCGCGGTCTGGGGCCACAACATCTCAAAGTCTAGAGCAACAGGTTTCACCCTGTTCAAGCTGCTATACGGCGAAGAAGCAATTACACCGGAGGAAATCAGGCTCGGATCCTTTTGGACTCAACTCCTGGAAGAGTCAGCAGACCGATGACTCTTCGACCTGGAGAATGTGGAAGGTATAAGAATAGTGGCGGCTAACAATCTTGATAAATATCATGCGTAAAACGAAGCGCGTGGAGGGACAAAAAGGTGCTTCGCAAGAACATCGGTCCCCGAGACTTGGTGCTCATCCGTCACCCCGACAAGCAAGGCAAGCTGCAGTCGCAATGGTACGGACCCTTCGTCGCCGCCAAACGAAGTCGGTCGGAAAAATACTTTCCATCTCTTCAATGAAGAAGGCGCCGAGACGACGCACACGTGGAACACCGACAACATGAAGCGTTTTTATCCATAGAATTTCAATTTCTGCAATAGCAGTGGAAGATGTAACGATTTCTTTTCTAAGCATACTTTGAACTCATTGTAACACGAAAGCTACGCATGCGTCGTTCGGTTTACATCCGCGAGATGCAAGAAACCAAATGTATCTCGTAAAGCTAATCCCGCATGAAACGTGAACCAAGCAGGCCGAATGCGAGAAAAGGAGACCATTTGTTTCGGTTATCGGCAACTCTGATGTAATAGTGAAGGATGCGAACGGCAAAGCGTCTCCGCGAAGTCGCCTTTACCTTTTGCATCCAAACAAAATGCCTAAGGGCCAAAACACTTCGATCCCCCGAGAAGGCGAGGGGACGAAGTCGAGAAGCGCCTAAGGGCCAAAATACTTTGATCCCCCGAGAAGGCGAGGGACGAAACCGAGAAAAGCCTAAGGGCCTAAAATACTTCGATCCCCCGAGAAGGCGAGGGGACGAAGCCGAGAAGAGCCTAAGGGCCAAAAAACTTCGATCCCCCAAAAAGGTGAGGGGACGAAGCCGAGAAGAGCCTAAGGGCCAAAACACTTCGATCCCCCGAAATGACGAGGGGACGAAGCCGTGACGAGCCTAAGGGCGCAAACACTTCGATCCCCCAAAAAGGCGAGGGGACGAAGCCAAGAAGAGCCTAAGGGCCGAGAATACTTCGATCCCCCGAAAAGGCGAGGGGACGAGGCCGAGAAGAGCCTAAGGGCCTAAAATGCTTCGATTACCCGAGAAAACAAGAAAACGAATATAGAAAAGCCTATAAGTTTTCAGCATCTCGGCAGAAGCATATCACCACCTATGAGCGAGGATAAAACCACGGAAGCTAGATACACAACAAGACCAATCCACAGAAATAAGGAGCATCATAAAAAAGAACAAAAGTACCCAAGATAGTTACAATATCCACTTACAACCATGGCTCAGACAAGCCCATGACCGGTCCGGACCACCCGAAACTACGATAAGAGAGCAGGGTGATTCGGACGTTTCAGCGCCAACAAGCAAGCGCCCCGTGATCCCTGTGGTAGCATATGCGTGGGACTGACATTAACTGGAACCTTCACACAGCACCGAGGTTACATATCTTATCTATCCTGCGGAAGGACACGATCATGAAACTGCGACAAAATGCAAATTCCGCACAGATCCGATGCCGCGGGCCGAACCGCCTTTCGAATGCTCTCTCATCCCAAAGTAGTGTATGATGTTGGTCATCGCAAAGCAGCAACACGACAGCCTCGCTCCGAAAGAAGCATAACCACCCGCCATCCTCCCAAATTAGGGGGCTAAAACAAACGGGAAGCATAAGACACCCACACTCAGCCAACCAACAGCCCTTATATACAGCAGCAAGCAACAAGTGACAATAATTGAAGGAACAACCCAACTAAATGCGTCAGTCAAGGCTACACCTAGGATAGAAATAAATGCAGGAAGGACAGCATGACTAGAAAGCCGCCAATAAATAGGCGAGACGGCAGGACCTCAGAGGTACACCTCAACGGGTAGCAATGGACAATGGCAAGAGAGGCCTAATCGGACCACCACTCAAACCGAGTCGGCATGATAGGCATGCAGGAAGAGCGAAAGCGGGTGGACGCCGTCTTTCGTGTAGCCGAAAAGCAAAGCACAGAAGCCGCACGAAATAACCCAACAACGGCAGGCAGGAAACCTTCAATGAGACACCATCTATGCGCAGCTACGCGAAGCAAGCCGACTGCAGACAATTGAGAGTCCCCCAAAGAGAGACAGCCTTGTAGAACCTGGTGATGTAACCTTGCGTAATACATGCAAGGACGCTCCATGAGAGTGCACCCATGTACAATTTCGCGACTCTAATTCGCCAGCCGCCCCAGCGAATGCAAGGGGTGGCGCCTTTTCAAAAAAAAGAAAACTAAGTCGCTAAGGGGCTAGCAACGCTCCATTTCGCGACTCTAACTCGCCAAACCCCGGCCGAATGCAAGGGGTGGCGCCTTTTCAAAGAAAAGAAAGCTAAGTCGCTAAGGGTTGGAAACGCCCATTTCGCGACTCTAATTCGCCGCCGCCCCAAATAATGCGAGGGATGGCGCCTTTTCAAAAGAAAAAGAAAGCTAAATCGCAAAGGGATCGGGCAACGCCCATTTCGCGACTTTAATTCCATTGACCGCCCCAAATAATGCGAGGGGTGGCGCTTTTCAAAGAAAAGAAAGCTAAGTCGCTAAGGGGCTGGCAACGCTCCATTTTGCAACTCTAATTCGCCAGCCGCCTCAGCGAATGCGAGGGGTGGCGCCTTTTCAAAGAAAAGAAAGCTAAGTCGCTAAGGGGCTGCAAACGCTCAATTTCACGACTCTAATTCGCCAGCCGCCCCAGCGAATGCGAGGGGTGGCGCCTTTTCAAAGAAAAAAAAGCTAAGTCGCTAAGGGGCTAGAAACGCCAATTTCGATTCTAATTCGCCCGCCCCAAATAATGCGAGGGGTGGCGCCTTTTCAAAAAAAAAAAAAAAGCTAAGTCGCTAAGGGGCTGGAAACGCCAATTTCACGACTTAATTCGCCACCGCCCAAATAATGCGAGGGGTGGCGCCTTTTCAAAGAAAAAAACTAAGTCGCTAAGGGGCTGGAAACGCTCAATTTCGTGACTCTAATTCGCCAGCCGCCCCAGCGAATGCGAGGGGTGGCGCCTTTTCAAAGAAAAGAAAACTAAGTCGCTAAGGGGCTAGCAACGCTCCATTTCACGACTATAATTCGCCAGCCGCCCCAGCGAATGCGAGGGGTAGCACATCTCCTAAGTTAGCAAACAAGAGCAGCGCGAATAGCGCGAAAACAAAGACAATATAATACATCACGACGGGGGGGAATAAAAGTAATAGCGCCGCACGCCTAGAGCCACATCCTCCTCGACAGGTTCCTTCTTCGGCTCCAGAAGTGCAATCTCGGAAGCACCATGGGACGCGCCTTCGGAGCGCCGACGAGCACGGCGAGCCTGGCGCCGGTTAGCTATAACCGCCGGATTGAGACTAGCAAAAAAACTTTTGATTTTGCGATCCGCAATCATGGCCCGCGAAAGCCGCGAATCCATGAAGTCAGATAACTTCGCTTCAGGAAATTTTTGACGATGTCGAAACCAAGACGAGCCGCCGACATGAAGACCATCTCGGTTTATGGCCAGCGGCTATACGAATTCGGGGTGCGCAGGCCCCCAACTGGGAACCTGCGCACATAATCAGTCATCAACCAAGTCATTACAAAACATACGGGCTTTCGCGCGCCACATTCGCGCAGCACAAAAAAGTCGACAGTCTAAGCGAAACTAAGGATCTACCGCCACGTCAGCAACAGCAGCGTCGGTCCCAGGAGGCGACGAGGTGGCACCCGAGTCTCAAGCGTCCCCGCTTCGTCCGCGCTCCGTCGCTCCGCATCTCGGGCGTCCCGCTCGGCCATGTAGTCCTTCACCAGGGCGATGAGGCGATCCTTATCGGTGTTATCCTGCGAAAAAAGCAGACGAAACTAAAGTCAGCAGCAAAACAAGAAAACCAAAACTGCGAAAGTTGAACCCAAACGAAATACCTTGGCCCGGCTGGAGGTAGCCCGCATGAGCGAAAGGTCGCTACCCCCCTGACACCAAAACTGCTCGAAAAAGTGGATAGCGGTGTCATTCACCTCGGTTGGGACCCGCCAGAAGTTATCAACGTTGCTCAAATCCACAGACGCGAGATGCTCGCATTTCACCTCACCAGGCCCACGCACAAAGTGCGAAATGCCATGGTTGCGGCGAAGTCACGCGCATGGTGAAGGTTTCCCTCAAGCGAATCCAGCTCGGAGCGAAGCCAGGAGGCAAATGTGGCGGGCTCGTCGTCACTCGGAGGCATGACCTCAACCCCGAGCGACTTGCAGATCTAGGAATACTTCGAGATAGCCTCTTTCGCAGCCTCAGTGAAGGCAACCTTGCGGGAGGCTTCGTTCCTCTCAGTCTTTTCCAACTCCTGGACCCGAGCCGCCAGGTCCTTTTTCTGCTGGGCATCATTCGCTCGCTCCCGGCGAAGTTGAGTAACTTCCGGCTCAAGGTCCTGGATCTTCTTGGTTTTCTTTTCGAGGTCTTGCTCCAAGGACCGTTTCACAATCTGACCTTGCTTCGCGAGAGTGCACGAAATCAAAAGCGCCTTCAAAACCGAATCAGCAACGAAAGTGTCAGTAAACAGACAGAGCGAGAGAAGCTAAAAAAAACAAACACAAAAGCATTAACGACACGGAGCCCAAATTATGACACTTACGCCGATCTCGTGGAATGCGGCAAAGATCCGCAAGGATGGTGCTGTCCACGGCAAGAAGATCGCGCTCCATCTCGGGAGAGTCTTACCGAAGGGAGAGAATTCAACATATTTTCAAAAGTGCCTTCATCGAAGTCCGGCAAGACCCCGACTTCGCTACAATCGAAATTGCACGCCAAATTCGCTCCGGATGAGGCACCTAGAGCACGAGCAATACGATAAGATCATTCCTTTCGCGGGTCAGTGTCCCCGGAAGAGCCGAAACCAGAATAAAAGCAGGGATCACCATAGTCCCCGGGCTGCGCCGAAAGGTCCAAGTGTCCGAAACCCAAAAGCTGATTATCGAGCATATCCTGGGTAACGCGAAGACTTTCGCGATAGAAGCGGCTCTTACCTGTAACTGGACCTTTCTCTTTCGCCAAAGAAGGAGGGGCTCCTTTTGACGCCTGCGCCTCCGAGGCCTCGGCAACCCTCGGCTTCTTCGTAGCAGCCACCTTTACACGTTTCGCGGCCTCATCCGCACCGCGGTCCCCCTTGCGAAGCTGCCGCTTGGACTTATCGAAGCTTGGCATCGAGTAGGACGACATGTCGTCGTTCAGTGCGGAAGCAACATGTTGAGATGCGTGAGCTTTCGTGGGAGCCATCTCCTCGGCGTCGTCCAAATCCTGTAAACAAAGAAAAGACAAGGCATCAGTGAATCTGAAAGTCCAAGCATGTCGGCGAATCTCGGACTCCGGGAAGCTAAGCAGACCTCCTCTTCGGAGTCTAGCTCGATGACAGGAACTGAGTCGCCAAACATCACCTTTTGGCTACCGTTTGACAGGCTTGGCCAAATCTCGCCCAATTTGTACATCCGCGGGCTCCTTGGCCCGGCGTTTAAGTCCCGATTTCGCGGGGCGCCGAGACCCTCCGACCGCAGGCACAGCCAATACAACGCCTGCCGCACCAGGATCAGCGCCGCCGCCGCGCTCGCCATAACGCACCCCCATCAGATCGAAAGCACGATTCAATTGCGGCCGGCCACCGAGAGCAGCCCATTTCGCGCTAATTTCGCGAGAAGTCACCGGGCCACAAACCGATTCATGGCAAGGCTTCAATAGAGCGCACATACGGCATCGAAGAAAATCGGGTCGGGACGCCGAATGGCCAGTACAGGGTCGGTAGCCGTTGTGCACGCCATGCGCAGGAATGTATGACTTGAGCAAAGAGGGCTTTTATGGGGCGCAATCCACTCCTCAACCGGATCGCGGCTTGTCTGGACCTAGGCCGTGCGGGTGAATGCGCCCCTCGCCGTGGCACCCGAGCCGTGGGAGTATATCGGGCTTCTTCAACCCAGCCCAAGGTTGGAGCTCAGAAACGAGTGCCGAAGCGCGCGAAAGCCCGTTTCTTCTTGCGGAAGCGACGTCCGAATCTGAGCACACTCGGTAATAAAACCAGTAACTGCGCCATTGCTCCCACTTGTTTCGGTATGTATGAGCAATCCCACGAATTTGCTTCGATGTCCCGGGACGGTTATAAGCCCCAATTCAGACTTCTCCTCATCATCGACTTTGTCGGGCCACGATGGAGAGTGTAGAAGTGAACGAAAAGCGCCAACCGAAGCCGACGGCCCCGCATCTTCATTGCGAAGGAAGGAAAAACACCTAACCGCAAAATAGCATTCGGCGTCAATTGATGAAGTTGCACGTTGTAGCGCTCAAGTACGCCGGCCACGAAATCATCCAACGGAAACCGCAATCCAGCGGTGAAGAAATCCCGAAATACAACCGCCTCGTAGGGCATCGGTTGTGGAATCTCCTCGACGCCAGGAGGCCGAAAGGGAGAGGGTTCGCTGGCGGTGAGAAAACACTTCGTAACATAACTTTGCAATTCAGCCGAGTCAACAAGCGACCGCCCGAGATAGAAAGCGCTTCGAGAGCCGGGAGAGGCGGTGCAAGTCCCAATAGATTCGGACCCATCTTCGCCTTCCGCGTTCTCCTCTTTATGTGAATCAACGGGTGAAGCCTCGGCATCCATATCCTGGGGAGAGGCACCGCCCAATTCATTGACTTCTTCGATCGAAACCCCCTCTCCTTCTGAGTTCTCAAAAGTCGGCGTATCCGCGGAAGCAGAGCCAACGAAAGTCGAACCAGTGTCGGATGACGACATTTAAGCAACAAGGCGAAAAAGAAAGGCTAATCGGAGAAAGCCAAACGAATACAACAACCGAATACGACCATCCAGCATGCCCGAAACTTTTAACGAATGCAAAGAGAATAAAAATGAATAGCGAGAGACAGAACAGACCTTGAGAGGAAGAAAGGCGAGCGACGCAACAGCGGCGGAGCCGAATGCGAAGGCCGAAACAAAGAAGCGCCAAGAGCTCCGAAAGCGAAAGGGGCAGACGAGTGAAAATGACAGCAGAGGGGTCACCCCAACGCGCGGGGGAGCCTTTATATAGGCCAGGTCACACGCGCCCCGAGGAATCCGAACGGGCGTGAGGGCCAACGGGCGCCAGCGCCGATTAACGCGTTAAAAATATATATATAACAATTCAAAAAAAACCACAACTTCCGGCGAACGCTCCACCTTCGCGCGGGTGGCGCCTTTTGGGAGATCCGCCCTTCGGAAGGCCAGGCCTCGATGGGCGCCTCAAGGGGCTATTGTTGGGGGCAAGGCTCGCCTCTAGGGCCCCCGCTTCGCCTTAACATCGCGCAATCGCGCCGAAGGCAGCGCGGTGGGCGAAATCACGGAGCAAGACCCGTCTGTCAGGCCCCGTTCCGCTCGGCGCCGTGCTCCCGCGCGGAATGCAGCTTGACTCGGCGGAAGGGGCGCCCGAAGTTCGAGCCGGCGCCACCAGTCGAACGCGAACCAAACCGCCGATCGAGAGCCGAACGAGCAAGGTCCGGGTTTCCTAATTCGCGGATTCGAGGCGCATCGGCGGTCCCACCAACCAAGGCGTGAGTCACATTCCCAGCTGCGCGAAACTGATGGCCGATTCCGATCGGAGAGCGAGCGAATAAGCCGGAGAGCGAGAGTGACGACCGTGGATATTTTGTGAGAACAGGTCAAGGGCGGCTCGGCGAATTCGGCTCGCGTATTCGGACCGTGAATTTGGGCCATGGATTCGGAGGCATGGCAAGAGGAGGGACTACGGGTCCACGGTCGGAACTTGATCCGGTCCCACCATCTTGAGCCAGCACGGTGCTGACCACGGCTTGGGCAACTGTGCCCTTAGGGTTTCAAGGCAGCAGCGCTCCCGACCACAAGACAAGGGGTAGAACCGTCCGACCCCGGGCGGTTGATGGCTATAAATAGTCAGGTGTTGCCCCCCGGGGGGAGAAGGGGGAGGAGCAGGGTGGTTTTCAGTGCGCTTCAGCCTGCCACCTCGGCGCTCCGACCACTTGCAACACATTCTCTTTAATCGGTAATACAAGTTCGTTTCCCTGAAACAACACGAGTTGCTGCCACACGTGCCTGCGGTTGCTTGGTCTAGTGGCATGTCTAGGAGGTTCATGTCGATAGTCACTAGGAATCTAGGGTTCTGTGTTCTCTTTTTCATTGATAGTTGAGATATGTGCGTACCCTTGCTAGGTTTTAGTTGTTTTTTACCGTTGATATGCGCATGCGAGCCCGGTCGATGGCATGCCAAAATATGCCAAGTCATTTGCCAAACTGTTGGAGGGTAGATTTTCTAGTTTTACCAAAAAAATAAGGATAGCAAATGCTCTTGCTAAATTCATGGAGATGCTTACAACCGAGTGAAAAAAAAGATCACAAACACTAAAATAAAATAGTAAACTAGTATGTATAAAATGCGTGAAACAGAAAAGCGCCAGAGAAAAAAAGTCTTGTGGGTCTTTTTTTTATTTTTACCAAATTTCAAATAACAAACTATTGGAGAGTTGTTTTTTTTATTTGGCATATTATTTTGGAAGTTGGCAAAACATAAGATTTGCCAAGTGAAATATAGCAAACTCTTGGAGATGGTCTATTTGGGATCCCTCCAAATGGTGTCAAGAATCTGCTCAATTTTTTTTAGATTTTTTTCGATAACCGAGCAAAAAGTTATGCCTGTTTTTAAGGAAGGTACCTCAAGTTATGTTTTTCGAAAGGCACAACACGGCGGGGGCAGTTAGGGCAAAGCGTCCCTAAACTCCAACACCGATCACAGGTATTCGCCAGATGATGTAAGGAGGGCTGCGATGCAGGCGAAATAACAGCGGCGTGCCTAAACTCCAACACCGATCAGGAATGGATGCCAAACCGAACATCATGGGCGTCTCCGCGGGCGTAGAGCCCAAAGCCCTCCTTCTCCCACTCACTCTCCACCTCCCCGCAGTTTGCCGTTTCAATTTTTGAACTTCCGATCCGACAAATCCCCCATCCACACTTCTAGTTTCTAGCCACGTTCCACTCATCTGCGGTGAGAAAAAGCACATGGGACCCCACGCGGCGGTGGGACGGCGGCAGTGGGACCGCGGCGACCGATCCACGGGCGCTGCCCCCAACCCCCCACCACCCCCCAAAAGCACATGGACATCGCCAATCCCCTCTGTGCGCTCTCATCGCCTGCACGACTACTCCCATGGAATTTTGTCCCCATCCCTGCCAACACCACTGGGCCTTCCCTCTCGACCGTCCGCGTCAAGGCCATCGCACTCGCCCGGTCGCTGGTATGTGCGCTCGCCCTGCGCTCGAGGCAGGACCCCCGATCTCGAAGTCGCCGCCACACGTGTACTGCGGTTGCTTGGTCTGGTGGCATGTCTAGGAGGTTCATGTCGATAGTCACTAGGAATCTAGGGTTCTATGTTCTCTTTTTCATTGATAGCTGAGATATGTGCGTACCCTTGCTAGGTTTTAGTTGTTTTTTACCGTTGATATGCGCATGCGAGCCCGGTCGATGGCAACTTGCCAAAATATGCCAAGTCATTTGCCAAACTGTTGGAGGGTAGATTTTCTAGTTTTACCAAAAAAATAAGGATAGCAAATGCTCTTGCTAAATTCATGGAGATGCTTACAACCGAGTGAAAAAAAAAGATCACAAACACTAAAATAAAATAGTAAACTAGTATGTCTAAAATGCGTGAAACAGAAAGCGCCCAGAAAAAAGTCTTGTGGGTCTTTTTTATTTTTACCAAATTTCAAATAACAAACTATTGGAGAGGAGTTGTTTTTTTATTTGGCATATTGTTTTGGAAGTTGGCAAAACATAAGATTTGCCAAGTGAAATATAGCAAACTCTTGGAGATGGTCTGTTTGGGTCCCCTCCAAATGGTGTCAAGAATCGCTCAATTTTTTTGGGATTTTTTCGATAACCGAGCAAAAAGTTATGCCTGTTTTAAGGAAGGTACCTCAAGTTATGTTTTCCGAAAGGCACAACACGGCGGTGGCAGTTAGGGCAAAGCGTCCCTAAACTCCAACACCGACCATAGGTATTCGCCAGATGATGTAAGGAGGGCTGCGATGCAGACGAAATAACAGCGGCGTGCCTAAACTCCAACACCGATCAGGAATGGATGCCAAACCGAACATCATGGGCGTCTCCGCGGGCGTAGAGCCCAAAGCCCCCTCCTTCTCCCACTCACTCTCCACCTCCCTTGGGCTTGCCGTTTCAATTTTTGAACTTCCGATCCGACAAATCCCCCATCCACACTTCTAGTTTCTAGCCACGTTCCACTCACTGCGGTGAGAAAAAGAGCCCCCACACGGGCGGTGGGACCGTGCGACCGATCCTTGGCGCTGCCCCCAAACCCCCACCACCCCCCGAAAGCACATGGACATCGCCAATCCCCTCTCAGGCGCTCTCATCGCCCCGCACGACTACTCCCACGGAATTTTGTCCCCATCCCCGCCAACACCACTTTGGGCCTTCCCTCTCGACCGTCCAGCGTCAAGGCCATCGCTTTTCGCCCGGTCGCTGGTATGTGCGCCTTCGCCAAGGCCGAGGGCGGGACCCCGATCTCGAGTCGCCGCCACACGTACTGCGGTTGCTTGGTCCGGTGGCATGTCTAGGAGGTTCATGTCGATAGTCACTAGGAATCTAGGGTTCTATGTTCTCTTTTTCATTGATAGCTGAGATATGTGCGTACCCTTGCTAGGTTTTAGTTGTTTTTTACCGTTGATATGCGCATGCGAGCCCGGTCGATGGCAACTTGCCAAAATATGCCAAGTCATTTGCCAAAACTGTTGGAGGGTAGATTTTCTAGTTTTACCAAAAAATAAGGATAGCAAATGCTCTTGCTAAATTCATGGAGATGCTTACAACCGAAAGTGAAAAAAAAAAGATCACAAACACTGAAATAAAATAGTAAACTAGTATGTCTAAAATGCGTGAAACAGAAAGCGCCTAGAAAAAAGTCTTGTGGGTCTTTTTATTTTTACCAAATTTCAAATAACAAACTATTGGAGAGGAGTTGTTTTTTATTTGGCATATTGTTTTGGAAGTTGGCAAAACATAAGATTTGCCAAGTGAAATATAGCAAACTCTTGGAGATGGTCTGTTTGGGTCCCCCTCCAAATGGTGTCAAGAATACGCTCAATTTTTTTCAGATTTTTTCGATAACCGAGCAAAAATGTTATGCCTGTTTTTAAGGAAGGTACCTCAAATTATGTTTTCCGAAAGGCACAACACGGCGGCGGCAATTAGGGGCAAAGCGTCCCTAAACTCCAACACCGATCATAGGTATTCGCCGGATGATGTAAGGAGGGCTGCGATGCAGGCGAAATAACAACGGCGTGCCTAAACTCCAACACCGATCAGGAATGGATGCCAAACCGAACATCATGGGCGTCTCCGCGGGCGTAGAGCCCAAAGCCCTCCTTCTCCCACTCACTCTCCACCTCCCCCGCAGGCTTGCCGTTTCAATTTTTGAACTTCCGATCCGACAAATCCCCCATCCACACTTCTAGTTTCTAGCCACGTTCCACTCATTGCGGTGAGAAAAAAGAGCCCCCCACGCGGCGGTGGGACCGCGGCGACCGATCCGCGGGCGCTGCCCCCAACCCCCACCACCCCCCAAAAGCACATGGACATTGCCAATCCCTCAGTGCGCTCTCATCGCCCGCACGACTACTCCCACGGAATTTTGTCCCCATCCCGCCAACACCACGGGCCTTGGGCCATCCCTCTCGGCCCGCCACGTCAAGGCCATCGCACTTCACCCCAGTGGCATGTCTAGGAGGTTCATGTCGATAGTCACTCGAATCCGTGTTCTCTTTTTCATTGATAGAGCAGGGCACCCCTAGGTTTTAGTTGTTTTTTTACCGTTGATATGCGCATGCGAGCCCGTCGATGGCAACTTGCCAAAATATGCCAAGTCATTTGCCAAACTGTTGGAGGGTAGATTTTCTAGTTTTACCAAACAAATAAGGCTTGCTTGGTCCGGAATTTTGTGGCATGTCTAGGAGGTTCATGTCGATAGTCACTAGGAATCTAGGGTTCTATGTTCTCTTTTTTCATTGATAGCTGAGATCATTGTGCTTACCCTTGCTAGGTTTTAGTTGTTTTTACCGTTGATATGCGCATGCGAGCCCGGTCGATGGCAACTTGCCAAAATATGCCAAGTCATTTGCCAAACTGTTGGAGGGTAGATTTTCTAGTTTTACCAAAAAAATAAGGATAGCAAATGCTCTTGCTAAATTCATGGAGATGCTTACAACCGAAAGTGAAAAAAAAAAAGATCACAAACACTGAAATAAAATAGTAAACTAGTATGTCTAAAATGCGTGAAACAAAAGCGCCAGAAAAAAGTCTTGTGGGTCTTTTTTTTTTTACCAAATTTCAAATAACAAACTATTGGAGAGGAGTTGATTTTTTATTTGGCATATTGTTTTTGGAAGTTGGCAAAACATAAGATTTGCCAAGTGAAATATAGCAAACTCTTGGAGATGGTCTGTTTGGGTCCCCTCCAAATGGTGTCAAGAATCGCTCAATTTTTTTTAGATTTTTTTTCGATAACCGAGCAAAAAGTTATGCCTGTTTTTAAGGAAGGTACCTCAAATTATGTTTTCGAAAGGCACAACACGGCGGCGGCAATTAGGGCAAAGCGTCCCTAAACTCCAACACCGATCATAGGTATTCGCCCGGATGATGTAAGGAGGGATGCGATGCGAGGCGAAATAACAACGGCGTGCCTAAACTCCAACACCGATCGGGGAATGGATGCCAAACCGAACATCATGGGCGTCTCCGCGGGCGTAGAGCCCAAAGCCCCCTCCTTCTCCCACTCACTCTCCACCTCCCCGCGGGCTTGCCGTTTCAATTTTTGAACTTCCGATCCGACAAATCCCCCATCCACACTTCTAGTTTCTAGCCACGTTCCACTCATTGCGGTGAAAAAGCACGGCGGCGGTGGGACCGGCGACCGCTTCCGGGCCGCCCCAAACCCGGCGAAAGCACATGGACATCGCCAATCCCCTCGTGGCGCTCTCATCGCCCGACTACTCCCCGGAATTTTGTCCCCATCCCGCCAACACCATCTTGGGCCACATGGACAAGGCCAACTCGCCCCCTATGCGCTGCGAGGCAAGACCCCCAGTCTCAGTCGCTGCCACAACCTGCGGTTGACAGTGGCATGTCCCATGGAGGTTCATGTTGTCACCCTATCCGTGTTCTCTTTTTTCATTGACCGAGATCTGGCCATCCCTTGCTAGGTTTTAGTTGTTTTTACCGTTGATCCCGATGGCAACTTGCCAAAATATGCCAAGTCATTTGCCAAACTGTTGGAGGGTAGATTTTCTAGTTTTACCAAACAAATAAGGATAGCAAATGCTCTTGCTAAATTCACGGAATTTTGGCCAACACTGCTTGGGCCTTCCCTCTCGACCGTCGCGTCAAGGCCATCGCACTTTCGCCCGCCCGCCGATATGTGCCTTCGCCGCGCTCGAGGCGGGACCCCGATCTCGGAAGTCGCCGCCACACGTGCTGCGGTTGCTTGGTCGGTGGCATGTCTAGGAGGTTCATGTCGATAGTCACTAGGAATCTAGGGTTACGTGTTCTCTTTTTTCATTGATAGCTGAGATATGTGCGTACCCTTGCTAGGTTTTAGTTGTTTTTACCGTTGATATGCGCATGTGAGCCGGTCGATGGCAACTTGCCAAAATATGCCAAGTCATTTGCCAAACTGTTGGAGGGTAGATTTTCTAGTTTTACCAAAAAATAAGGATAGCAAATGCTCTTGCTAAATTCATGGAGATGCTTACAACCGAGTGAAAAAAAAGATCACAAACACTAAAATAAAATAGTAAACTAGTATGTCTAAAATGCGTGAAATGTAAAGCGCCAGAAAAAAGTCTTGTGGGTCTTTTTTATTTTTACCAAATTTCAAATAACAAACTATTGGAGAGGAGTTGTTTTTTATTTGGCATATTGTTTTGGAAGTTGGCAAAACATAAGATTTGCCAAGTGAAATATAGCAAACTCTTGGAGATGGTCTGTTTGGGTCCCCCTCCAAATGGTGTCAAGAATCGCTCAATTTTTTTTCAGATTTTTTCGATAACCGAGCGAAAAGTTATGCCTGTTTTAAGGAAGGTACCTCAAGTTATGTTTTCCGAAAGGCACAACCCGGGCGGCGGCATTTAGGGCAAAGCGTCCCTAAACTCCAACACCGATCATAGGTATTCGCCCGGATGATGTAAGGAGGGATGCGATGCGAGGCGAAATAACAGCGGCGTGCCTAAACTCCAACACCGATCGGGAATGGATGCCAAAACCGAACATCATGGGCGTCTCCGCGGGCGTAGAGCCCAAAGCCCTCCTTCTCCCACTCACTCTCTACCTCCCGCAGGCTTGCCGTTTCAATTTTTGAACTTCCGATCCGACAAATCCCCCATCCACACTTCTAGTTTCTAGCCACGTTCCACTCTCTGCGGTGAGAAAAAGAGCCCCCACGGTGGGATGGCGACCGATCCGGGGCGCTGCCCCCAAACCCCCACCACCCCCGAAAGCACATGGACATCGCCAATCCCCTCTGTGCGCTCTCACTGCGACTACTCCCACGGAATTTTGTCCCCATCCCGCCAACACCACTGGGCCTTCCCTCTCGACCGTCCCGCGTCAAGGCCATCATCGCCCGGTCGCTGGTATGTGCGCCGCTGCGCCGAGGCAAGACCCCCCCAGTCGCCGCCACACGTGCACTGCGGTTGCTTGGTCAGTGGCATGTCTAGGAGGTTCATGTCGATAGTCACTAGGAATCTAGGGTTCGCCTTCTCTTTTCATTGATAGCTGAGATCCATGCGTACCCTTGCTAGGTTTTAGTTGTTTTTTACCGTTGATATGCACATGCGAGCCGGTCGATGGCAACTTGCCAAAATATGCCAAGTCATTCCCTTGGAGGGTAGATTTTCTAGTTTTACCAAACAAATGAGGATAGCAAATGCTCTTGCTAAATTCACGGAATTTTGTCCCCATCCCCGCCAACACCACTTGGGCCTTCCCTCTCGACCGTCGCGTCAAGGCCATCGCACTCGCCCGGTCGCTGGTATGTGCGCCGCGCCTGCGCTCGAGGCAAGACCCCCGGTCTCGAAGTCGCCGCCACACGTACTGCGGTTGCTTGGTGCGGTGGCATGTCTAGGAGGTTCATGTCAATAGTCACTAGGAATCTAGGGTTCGTGTTCTCTTTTTCATTGATAGCTGAGATATGTGCATACCCTTACTAGGTTTTAGTTGTTTTTTTACCGTTGATATGCGCATGCGAGCTTTGGTCGATGGCAACTTGCCAAAATATGCCAAGTCATTTGCCAAACTGTTGGAGGGTAGATTTTCTAGTTTTACCAAAAAAATAAGGATAGCAAATGCTCTTGCTAAATTCATGGAGATGCCTACAACCAAGTGAAAAAAAAGATCACAAACACTAAAATAAAATAGTAAACTAGTATGTCTAAAATGCGTGAAAAACAGAAACGCCCAGAAAAAAGTCTTGTGGGTCTTTTTTATTTTTACCAAATTTCAAATAACAAACTATTGGAGAGGAGTTGTTTTTTATTTGGCATATTGTTTTGGAAGTTGGCAAAACATAAGATTTGCCAAGTGAAATATAGCAAACTCTTGGAGATGGTCCGTTTGGGTCCCCTCCAAATGGTGTCAAGAATACGCTCAATTTTTTTTCAGATTTTTTTCGATAACCGAGCGAAAAGTTATGCCTGTTTTAAGGAAGGTACCTCAAGTTATGTTTTCCGAAGGCACAACACGGGCGGCGGCAGTTAGGGCAAAAGCGTCCCTAAACTCCAACACCGATCATAGGTATTCGCCGGATGATGTAAGGAGGGCTGCGATGCGGCGAAATAACGGCGGCGTGCCTAAACCCCAACACCGATCGGGGAATGGATGCCAAACCGAACATCATGGGCGTCTCGCGGGCATAAAGCCCAAAGCCCTCCTTCTCCCACTCACTCTCCACCTCCCATAGGCTTGCCGTTTCAATTTTTAAACTTCCGATCCGACAAATCCCCCATCCACACTTCTAGTTTCTAGCCACGTTCCACTCACTACGGTGAGAAAAAGAGCCCCACGCGGTGGTGGGACCGTGTGACCGATCCATGGCGCTGCCCCCAACCCCCCCACCCCCCAAAAGCACATGGACATCGCCAATCCCTCAGGCGCTCTCATCGCCGCACGACTACTCCCACGGAATTTTGTCCCCATCCTCGCCAACACCACTGGGCCTTCCCTCTCGACCATCCGCGTCAAGGCCATCGCACTCGCCCGGTCATTTGGGTATGTGCTCTCGCCCTGCGCACGAGGCAGGACCCCCAGTCTCGAGTCGCTGCCACACGTGCCTGCGGTTGCTTGGTCTGGTGGCATGTCTAGGAGGTTCATGTCGATAGTCACTAGGAATCTAGGGTTCTGTGTTCTCTTTTTCATTGATAGCTGAGATATGTGCGTACCCTTGCTAGGTTTTAGTTGTTTTTTACCGTTGATATGCGCATGCGAGCCCGGTCGATGGCAACTTGCCAAAATATGCCAAGTCATTTGCCAAACTGTTGGAGGGTAGATTTTCTAGTTTTACCAAAAAAATAAGGATAGCAAATGCTCTTGCTAAATTCATGGAGATGCTTACAACCGAGTGAAAAAAAAGATCACAAACACTGAAATAAAATAGTAAACTAGTATGTCTAAAATGCGTAAAATAGAAAGCGCCCAAAAAAAAGTCTTGTGGGTCTTTTTTATTTTTACCAAATTTCAAATAACAAACTATTGGAGAGGAGTTGTTTTTTATTTGGCATATTGTTTTGGAAGTTGGCAAAACATAAGATTTGCCAAGTGAAATATAGCAAACTCTTGGAGATGGTCTGTTTGGGTCCCCTCCAAATGGTGTCAAGAATCTGCTCAATTTTTTTTCAGATTTTTTCGATAACCGAGCGAAAAGTTATGCCTGTTTTAAGGAAGGTACCTCAAGTTATGTTTTCCGAAAGGCACAACACGGCGGCGGCGGTTAGTTAGGGCAAAGCGTCCCTAAACTCCAACACCGATCCATAGGTATTCGCCGGATGATGTAAGGAGGGCTGCGATGCAGGCGAAATAACAAAGCGGTGTGCCTAAACTCCAACACCGATCGGGGAATGGATGCCAAACCGAACATCATGGGCGTCTCCACGGGCGTAGAGCCCAAAGCCCTCCTTCTCCCACTCACTCTCCACCTCCCACAAGCTTGCCGTTTCAATTTTTGAACTTCCGATCCGACAAATCCCCCATCCACACTTCTAGTTTCTAGCCACGTTCCACTCACTGCGGTGAGAAAAAGAGCCCCCACGCGGCGGTGGGACCGTGCGACCGATCCGCGGTGCTGCCCCCAACCCCCACACCCCCCGAAAGCACATGGACATCGCCAATCCCCTCAAGGCGCTCTCATCGCTGCACGACTACTCCCACGGAATTTTGTCCCCATCCCCGCCAACACCATGGGCCTTCCCTCTCGACCGTCCGCGTCAAGGCCATCGCACTCGTCCGGTCTTTCGGTATGTGCGCTTCAAGCGCTCGAGAGGGGACCCCTAGTCTCGAAGTCGGCCGCCACACGTGCCTGCGGTTGCTTGGTGCGGTGGCATGTCTAGGTGGTTCATGTCGATAGTCACTAGGAATCTAGGGTTACGTGTTCTCTTTTTCATTGATAGCTGAGATATATGCGTACCCTTGCTAGGTTTTAGTTGTTTTTACCGTTGGTATGCGCATGCGAGCCCGGTCGATGGCAACTTGCCAAAATATGCCAAGTCATTTGCCAAACTGTTGGAGGGTAGATTTTCTAGTTTTACCAATAAAATAAGGATAGCAAATGCTCTTGCTAAATTCATGGAGATGCTTACAACCGAGTGAAAAAAAATGACAAACACTGAAATAAAATAGTAAACTAGTATGTCTAAAATGCGTGAAACAGAAAGCGCCCAGAAAAAAGTCTTGTGGGTCTTTTTTATTTTTACCAAATTTCAATTAACAAACTATTGGAGAGGAGTTGTTTTTCTATTTGGCATATTGTTTTGGAAGTTGGCAAAACATAAGATTTGCCGAGTGAAATATAGCAAACTCTTGGAGATGGTCTGTTTGGGTCCCCTCCAAATAGTGTCAAGAATCTGCTCAATTTTTTTCAGTTTTTTTCGATAACCGAGCGAAAAGTTATGCCTATTTAGGGAAGGTACCTCAAGTTGTGTTTTCCGAAAGGCACAACACGGCGGCGGCAGTTAGGGCAAAGCGTCCCTAAACTCTAACACTGATCACAGGTATTCGCCAGATGATGTAAGGAGGGCTGCGATGCAGGTGAAATAACAGCGCCGTGCCTAAACTCCAGCACCGAGCAGGAATGGATGCCAAACCGAACATCATGGGAGTCCCGCGGGCGTAGAGCCCAAAGCCCTCCTTCTCCCACTCACTCTCCACCTCCCGCGAGGCTTGCCGTTTCGGTTTTTTAAACTTCCGATCCGACAAATCCCCCATCCACACTTCTAGTTTCTAGCCACGTTCCACTCACTGCGGTGAGAAAAAAGAGCCCCACGCGCGGCGGTGGGACCGTGCGACCGATCCATGGCGCTGCCCCCAACCCCCACCACCCCCAGAAAGCACATGGACATCGCCAATCCCCTCTGTGCGCTCTCATCGCCTGCACGACTACTCCCACGGAATTTTATCCCCATCCCTACCAACACCACTGGGCCTTCCCTCTCGACCGTCCGCGTCAAGGCCATCGCACTCGCCCGGTCGCTGGTATGTGCGCTCGCCTCAAGCGCTCGAGGCGGGACCCCTAGTCTCAGTCGGCGGCACACGTGCTGCGATTTGCTTGGTGCAGTGGCATGTCTAGGAGGTTCATGTCGATAGTCACTAGGAATCTAGGGTTACGTGTTCTCTTTTTTCATTGATAGCTGAGATATGTGCGTACCCTTGCTAGGTTTTAGTTGTTTTTTTACCGTTGATATGCGCATGCGAGCCCGGTCGATGGCAACTTGCCAAAATATGCCAAGTCATTTGCCAAACTGTTGGAGGGTAGATTTTCTAGTTTTACCAAAAAATAAGGATAGCAAATGCTCTTGCTAAATTCATGGAGATGCTTACAACCGAGTGAAAAAAAAAAGATCACAAACACTGAAATAAAATAGTAAACTAGTATGTCTAAAATGCGTGAAACAGAAAGCGCCCAGAAAAAAGTCTTGTGGGTCTTTTTTATATTTAACAAATTTCAAATAACAAACTATTGGAGAGGAGTTGTTTTTTTATTTGGCATATTGTTTTGAAAGTTGGCAAAACATAAGATTTGCCAAGTGAAATATAGCAAACTCTTAGAGATGGTCTGTTTGGGTCCCCTCCAAATGGTGTCAAGAATCTACTCAATTTTTTTCAGATTTTTTCGATAACCGAGCGAAAAGTTATGCCTGTTTTAAGTAAGGTATCTCAAGTTTTGTTTTCCGAAAGGCACAACACGGCGGCGGCAGTTAGGGCAAAGCGTCCCTAAACTCCAACACCGATCATAGGTATTCGCCAGATGATGTAAGGAGGGCTGCGATGCAGGCGAAATAACAGCGGCGTGCCTAAACTCCAACACCGATCAGGAATGGATGCCAAACCGAACATCATGGGCGTCTCCGCGGGCGTAGAGCCCAAAGCCCTCCTTCTCCCACTCACTCTCCACCTCCCGCAGGCTTGCCGTTTCAATTTTTGAACTTCCGATCCGACAAATCCCCCATCCACACTTCTAGTTTCTAGCCACGTTCCACTCACTGCGGTGAGAAAAAGAGCCCCCACGCGGCGGTGGGACCGTGCGACCGATCCGCGGCGCTGCCCCCAACCCCCCACCACCCCCCGAAAGCACATGGACATCGCCAATCCCCTCTGTGCGCTCTCATCGCCTGCACGACTACTCCCACGAAATTTTGTCCCCATCCCTGCCAACACCACTGGGCCTTCCCTCTCGACCGACTGAAACAACCCGCTTTTCCTCGAAGGGAAAAGTCACAGTTTTCGTACAATAATGCAATGGCCTCGAAGGGCTCATCACCATCATCGACAAATCAGTGGATCAAAGTGCGCATACAGCGGAATAATTAACTTAGAGAGTACAAGTAGTAAGATTTAGGTACTTTATTACATCGCCAACAAGGCGGAATCACACTCACACACACATATGGAAAAGCATAAGGTAGGTAAAAGCGGATCGACACGTCATCCACTTGCGCGTAGCACGAGACACCTACTCCTCCTCATCATCCTCGTCGGTCTCCCACTCGATGTTCTCCCCTGAACCACAATGTATCAGTACGATTTGTACTGGCCACTAATCCCACCCATATGAATGAAGCTTGCTATGTGAATAAGTGGATGCAAGGTAGTCAAAAGGACCTATTTAGGGCTCTTGGTTTCCTATGCAGTAACATAATTAAATAGTATTTGTCAAGTTTTTAACCCATTTATATCCATAAACCTCCCATCCATCCCATCCATAACCATCCACACATCACACCACACACTCACTCGGTTCGACGAGGAAGACTCCCGCTCTTCCTTCGTCTCTCAACGGCCCAAGGCCGGAACCACCACACCTAGGGGGGAGAGAAGAGAAATGGACTCCACTCACTATATCGAGCGTATGGTAACTCACGGGGAATGTCCATGACGGGGGGACACGGCTATACGTATAGATCATCAACTCTGCAGGCGTGTACACTGGAACCACAAGATCACCATCATCGGTGATGCGCCTCGCCTAGGGCTGATTCTCGAGCCGCCGTCTAACTAGCCCAAAGCCACTCTACCACTCAGCTGCAGGGGGCACCCCCGGAGTCCAAACACGTTGAGGCGTGAGGCGTGTGTGCCGGATCCTAGGGGGGCATCACGCTGTCTCGGGAGGGAGTGGGTCTCGACACCCGTACCTCCCTACACTATCACCTACCAACCTAGTAGTAGTGGCGAGGGGGGGGGCCAGCTAGCCGTCAAGTCGTTTCCCACCCATCGAGGAACGAGTAGTGTGTACGAGAAAGTCCCATGAACCCTAGGCTCGACCAATCGGTCCTTAAGAGGATTTGGGCGGGGATATCTTCACGGGGCCCGGTGCCCCGTGCCTCGACGGCACCTCCCGGCTCCCGGCGATTCGTACCACAAAGGCACTCCTCCCGGAACCTTCTCCCAAAACTTTACCCGCCACAGGTCTTCTCACATGGGGAGTGCCCCGGATCACACTCCCCGGCATGGCTTGTCCTCGCGACTTGCCCAGATCCCGCCCGGGGTCGACACAACCCTCACTACACACCCAAGACTCACGCCAAGATCTCTCCCAAAGTCCCGGTTTCCACATCTTCGGCACCACGTGCCTTAGCCACTCACAGTCATGATACATTAACAGTAAAGATAGTAATAAGTGAGTAGCATCAAGATATACATGATAAGCGCGAGTCTAATCTTAACAGCGGGTATGCAGGGGATCGGTTTCGATAAGGCATAGGCTGAATCAATCAATCTACCATGCATCCTATCAACAACAGCAAGCAACAAGTAATAGAGCGCTAGCATTTCTAGTTATTGCATGTCTAGATAGGAGCTAAGAGGTTGGGTGGGACGTGGCACCTACGGTCGGGTCGTCTCCCAGGTCCTCGGTGTACTCGTAGTCGTCTCCTGCCTCAGTCAGCGGCTCCTCTGTCTCTGAAAAGCGTGACATAATACCGCGTTTAGTGGCTCCTATAGAGGTGCACAAAGAAGCAACTGAAATCCGAAAGAAGCAAATGCACTCATGGATAAGCCTATGACCTAGAGCTCATTTTTAGAAAAATTTGCACACTGGTTTCCTATTTTTCGGAGTTAAAATGGATTTTCTACGAATTTCCAAAGATTTATTCAGCTTTTGAAAAAGGAAAAGACATTTTATTATTTTTGGAAACAGTGGTGACACGTGGCGGCTCCTGATTGGCTGGCTTGACTGGATCACTGACAGGTGGGACCAGGTCAACGGTCAACGTTGACCGGTCAATGGTCAACGCCGACCGGGCTCGGTGTGGGCCTAGGCGGGCTGGATCAGGGCCGGGTTGGGCCAGCCCGGCCCGGACACGTGTCAGACTTTGGGGCTAGCCACGTGGCAGGCTTGGGCCTCTCCTGGGCCGTGGTCTACACGGGCCGGTGCACCGTGGTCCGGTGGGCGGTGCACCGTGAACCACAAAGCCGGGTTCACGGGTGGACCGTGCCCACCCACTCTTTCTCTCTTCGGTCCACCGCGAGCCGGGCTCACAGGCCCCAGCGGTGCCTCTTCCTCCTCTCCTTCATTCTTGGCGGAGTAGAGCCGCCGGCCCGGCGAAGCTTCGCGCTCGTAACTCTCCTCCGGTGGCCCTCGGCGTTTGCCCGGGGCTCGTTAAGCTCCCCCCGCCCGTGCGTGCATCCATGGGTGAAAAGGAGCGGATTGGCTCCCTAGGCGGCCGGGGCGGCGGGCCGTGGCGGCTCATCGACGTTCGGCGACAGCGGGCGCTGCCCCGCGCGCGCGTGAAGGTGCGCGAGGGCACCTCGTCGGGTCCCCGGGTGCTCGGAAACCTTGTCAAACGCCCAAGAGGCGACGGTGTAGCTTCCCCTAGTGGCTGGCGGCGCCACGGCCCACCTCCGAACGGCGGTGACGCGGCGTCAGGTGCAAAAGGGGCCAAGTGGAGCCTCACTCCCGCAATTGGAGTCGGTCGTGACCTGCAGCGGCCTCGATGACCGCAATGCTCGGGCGGAGTCCGCGCTGCGTGCCGGGCGCCGGGCGAGTTCGGTGACGCATGGTCACCGCGGGCGTGACCCAAGCCGGGTTTCTGGCTCTAACGGCTAGGGCGGCTAGGGCGCAGTGACGGCGAGGCGAGGCTCGCCGCCCATCGCTGGCGCCTACTGGGGGTTGCAATGCGTGCCGGAACGGGCCGCGCCATCGCCGTGCTTTTCGCTATGGCGTGCGCTGGCCGGTGCGCAGCGTGCGCAGGCGCTGCGCGCTGTGAAGCGCCGAGGCGGCGGGTTTGCCCGCCTCTGCGACGGACGCCTCTGCGGCGGCGGCCGGGCGACGCGGCGGTGGCGCGGCGGCGTGCCGGCGCATCACCCCCGAGCCGCTGTGGCTCGGCAGGCTCACGGCGGTGAGGCTGCGCGCGGCGCGGCGCATGTGCGTGCTTTGTGCGGCGGTGCGCGTGCCGTGTTCCAAGGCGTGGCCTTGAGCGCCCAAGCGGGCTCACGGCGGCGCGCTTGGCCGTGGAAGAAGGCGAACAAGACGGCGGGTGCGTGGGTGCTCACCGTCGGTGCTGGTGACGAAAGGATGGTGGTGCAGCGGTGATTCGGGGCAATGGTGAACCGGGGCCGTGGTGTAGAGCCGCGACGTCGGCGAGCCGATCGGGCGCCGCTTTGCGCCTGCCTGGGGTGGGGTGGCGGCAGCTTCTCCCGGCGGCTCCGGGCGCGACGGCTTCTCTCTCGGCGCTGCTTCCCTTTCACGGCCCTCCCCAAGTGCGGTGTGAAGCGTGTGATTGGTGCCACCAGTGGCGGCCGGGTGCGGAGGGGAGGCTAGGGCACCCGAGGCACCTTACTTATAGGTGAGCGGCGGCCATGGAAGGCGACGGACGGCGCACGGTGTTCCAGGGGTACGTGGAGGCAATCCGAGGGTGCTCGGCTAGGGTTTTAGGGGCACGGAGTGGTGCTAAGGGCGCGGGCGCTCCCAATTTTGAAGCGGCGGCCGGCAAAAGGGAAGGCGGGTGTCTGCGGTGGCGTCATCACGGCGTGCCCGCGAGCTCGGCTTATCGCGTTGCTGCGCGTCGGCGTGGGAAGGGCGGACGTGGCGAGCATCCGTGGGGCGCATGAGGCGGTTTGAACAGGGACGGCCGAGATGGCCGTTTCCTCATTCGGCTTCGCGACGGCGTCGGCGTGGAGAAGAGAAACAGAGAGGGAGAGAGGAAAGGGATGACAGGTGGGGTCGTGGGGTCCACCTGTCATCAACTCGAAGAGAGAGTGAAAGGAAGGGCGCGGGGGTGCGCCTGGCTGTCGGGGGCCATGGCGGCTTCTTTGGGCTGGCGTGTGTGAAGGAAAAAAAGAGGAAGGGGAGTGATGGGTCGGGCTGTCTAGGTTGGGCCGCTTTGGCTTAGCTGGTTTTCTCCCTTCCTTCTCCTTTTTTTTTTTTCCTACTTTTCCATTTGCTAACCATTTGTATACACATATATACATGTATATACCCATGTAGGTGCATCCATGCACATACATGCTGGTGGGCCCACATAAGGTATCCTAGGGTTTGGTCAAGGTGGTTTCCTTTGGTTGTACACATGTCACCAAGAGTTAAATATTTATTAATTGCTTAGCAACACATAAATCCATAAAGAAGCAAATCACACTAGTATGAAAAGAAAAGAAAGGAGAACATGCCATGTATCTAAGTATAGGAGCTAATGCAACTTGCTAAGGAAGGTTCACCTATATGACACTCACCAAGCATAGGTTAGTTTTGAAAAAGTTTTTGAAAGTTGAGATTTTTGGATACTAGGTTAATAGGGATGTTACAGACTCCCCCCTTACGAGAATCTCGCCCCCGAGATTCAGAAGAAGGCGTACCTTTCGAAGAGGTAGGGGTAGAGCATACGGAGTTCCGACTCCTTCTCCCACGTGGCTTCCCTTTCAGTGTGGTTGCTCCACTGAACCTTGCACATGGGGATTGTGGTGCTTCGAGTCTCCTTGGTTGCTCGATCCAGGACACATGTGGGGTGCTCCTTGTACTCGAGCGTGTCTTGGAGATCCAGGATATCCGTGGGCACCCGTTGATCTGGCACCTTTAGACATTTGCGGAGTTGGGACACGTGGAATACGGGGTGTACTCTCGTCAGCTCCTCGGGTAGCTCAAGCTTGTAAGCCAACTTGCCAACTCTTCGCTGGATCCTGTAGGGGCCGACATACCGGGGGGCTAGTTTCCCCCTCACATGGAATCTGCGGGTGCCCCGAAGCGGGGACACCTTGAGATAGACGTAGTCTCCCTCTTCGAACCTGAGGTCTCGTCTTCGCTTATCTGCATAGCTCTTTTGTCTGCTTTGAGCGATCTTTAGGTTCTCCCGCACTTGAGCAACTCCTTCCTCTGCTTCTTGAATTTTGGTGGGTCCGAAGAATGACCTCTCTCCCACCTCGGACCCAATCAGCGGGGTCCGACATTTCCTTCCATAAAGTGCTTCAAAAGGAGACATCCCGATGCTGGATTGGTAGCTGTTGTTATAGGAGAATTCCGCATGCAACAGGCATTTCTCCCAGTCTTTCCCATACTTGAGCACACACGCTCTCAACATGTCCTCCAAGATTTGGTTCACTCTCTCAGTCTGTCCGTCTGTCTGAGGGTGGTAAGCAGTGCTGTAGTCGAGTTGGGTGCCAATTGCCTTGTGAAGGCTCTTCCAGAATTGAGATACGAACTGGCTCCCTCTGTCCGATATGATACTGCTTGGGGCTCCATGCAACCTCAGGATATGGTCAACATATAGGTCAGCTAGCCGGTCCGTCGGGTAACAATGGCCGACTGGAACAAAGTGTGCCACCTTGGTTAGACGGTCAACTATGACCTAGATCGAATCATGCCCCTTGGGGGAATGGGGTAGTCCAACTATGAAATCCATGGAGATGCTCTCCCACTTCCAGGTTGGTACATCGAGCGGCTTCAGCAGTCCAGCTGGTCTTTGGTGTTCTGCCTTGACTCGGTTGCATATATCACATCTTGCCACATGTCCCGCAATGTATGCTTTCATGCCTCTCCACCAGAAAGTCTTCTTGAGGTCGTTGTACATCCTGGTGCTCCCTGGATGTATGCAGAACTTGGAGTCATGCCCTTCCGACAGAATTTCTTCTCGTAGCTTATCGTCTAGGGGCACACAGACACGATCTTTGTACATGATTGTACCTTGCCCGTCTTCTCTGAATTCAGGACACTTGCCTATCCTCATGAGCTCTCGAAACTCTGTGATCTTGGGGCAGGTCTTTTGGGCCTTGCGGATCCTTTCTCCAAGATTACACTGCACTCTCAGAAGGTTCATCTGACTCCTCGGCACTTCTTCTAGCTGGAGCTTCTCCTTCTCACGACATAGCTCAGGGGGGTGGCACTAGTCGTGAGGTGGTGGCAATAGCTCTTGCGGCTCAGGACGTCTGCGACTACATTAGCCTTCCCCAGATGATAGTGGTCTCCAGGTTGTAGTCCTTGATTAACTCTAGCCATCTTCGCTATCTCATGTTCAGATCTTCCTGAGTGAAGAAGTACTTCAAACTCTTGTGATCGGTGTAAATATCACACTTGTTGCCAATCAAGTAGTGCCTCCAGATCTTCAAAGCGTGTACAACTGCTGCAAGCTCAAGATCATGTGTCGGATAGCGTTGCTTGTGTTGCTTCAGCTGCCGGGAGGCATAAGCGATCAATTTCCCGTTTTGCATAAGGACACACCCCGGACCATGGCGGAAGCATCGCAAAGAGATCACGAAGTCCTGATGAATATCTGGCAAGGCTAGCACGGGGGTGGTGGTAAGCTTCTCCTTCAGAGTCTGAAAGCTTCTCTCACACTCCGGAGTCCATTCAAACTCATTGGTCTTCTTCAAGAGATTGGTCATGGGTCTTGCAATTTTGGAGTTCTCGATGAAGCGGCGGTAGTAGCCCGCTAAACCAAGAAAACTCCGAATGTCAGTCACGTTGCGTGGCTGCTCCCATGCCTTCACGGCTTCAATCTTGGCTGGATCCACTGCCACTCCATCTGCGGTAAGCACATGTCCTAGAAATGCAACTTCTTCGAGCCAGAACTCACATTTGCTGAACTTGGCGTAGAGCTGATTCTGCCTTAGCTTCTCAAGCACGGTCTTCAGATGCTGTTCGTGTTCCTCAGCTGAAGCCGAGTAGACGAGTATGTCATCAATGAACACGACGATGAACTTGTCTAACTCGTCCATGAACACCTTGTTCATCATGTTCATGAGGTAGGCCGGGGCATTAGTGAGCCCAAACGACACTACTGTGAACTCATACTGCCCGTACCGTGTGACAAAGGCTGTCTTGGGTATATCTTTGGGCCGGATCTTCATCTGGTGGTACCCTGATCGGAGGTCAATCTTGGAGAAGAACTTGGCATTCCTCAACTGATCAAGCAAGTCATCGATCCTTGGCAGAGGGTACTTGTTCTTGATGATCCACGGCATTCAGGTTCCCGTAGTCTATGCACATCCTCATCGAGCCATCCTTCTTCTTTACTGAAACAGACGGGAGATCCCCAAGGGGAAGCACTAGGCCTGATGTACCCCCTTGTCGGAAAGCTCCTTAAGCCGCTTCTTGAGCTCCTCTAGCTCATTGACTGACATGCGGTAGGGTCGTTTGGCAATCGGACCCGTACCAGGCAGAAGGTCGATCACGAACTCAACATCACGATCTGGTGGCATTCCCGGCAACTCCTCGGGAAACACATCCGGATACTCACACACTACAGGTACGTTCTCCACGGTTTGGGCCTCTAGGGCACACAACATGGAGACCGTTTTGCCGTGGTTTGGCTCACACCTGATTACATGACCCTTGGGATGGGTAAACTCTACATACACGGGTGAGCATGAGATCACCCCCCTTGTCTTTGGGTTAACCAATCCATCCCCAAGATGACATCTAGACCATTAGAAGGAAGAAGGGTGAGGTTGGCTAGAAAAGGGTGACCCTCGATGTTTATTCTCACTCCCTGACACTTGTGTGTACACCTCAAGTTTCCCAAGGGGGAACTTGTTACAACAGCTCCCCGTCATGGAGTGACGGGTACGTGATTCTCTCGTGCAAACTTAGATGATATGTATGAGCATGTAGCACCAGAATCAAAAAGCACCGAAGCCTTAGCTCCGTTAACCATGAACATACCGCGTACACCACGTCGGGGGCGTCCCGGGCGCCCCTCGGCGTGAGGTGAGTCAGGTGGCCGCGGGTGGCTCCGGGGGCACTCCCGTGGGCGTCGCCGACGGGCGGCTTCCGTCGGCCGGAGCCGTCGGTGTAGCAGCCAGCCTTCCCTGTCGAGGCAGTCGAGAATCTTGTGGCCGGGCTTGTTGCCACCCGAAGCAAGTGAAAGGGATGCCGCCTGTGGGGGTAGACGCGGCAGCCTTCCACGTGCTCGGTGCGGGGGTCTTCCACGCGCTCGTACCTCGAAAGGGCGGGGGTAGTTGGTGGTGTAGGTACCACCACCCCGGCTCACGGTAGGCGCTTGGCTGGGCCGGACGGTGCGGGTGCGGAGGTGTGAGGGCAGCCCTCCACGCGACCTCTATGTAGCGGAGGTGCGGGAAGACCCCTCGAAGCGTCTCTTCTTCTTCTCCTTCGACAGGTCAGCCTCCAAGCGATCCTTCTCGATCTCCGGGCACTTGTTCATCATCTCGCGAGAGGGTGTGGCAGGTGTGCCCGGGAGAGAGACAACTTTTGATGCGAATGTTGAGGCCCTTCTTGAAAAAAGTACATCTTCTTCTTCTCCGTGTCGGTGTCGCCGGGGGCATACCGCATCATGGAGGTGAAGCGGTTGCCGCACTCTCGGATCTTCGGGACCCCTGGCGGATGTTGCGGAACTCCTCCACCTTGGCGTCCATCACCCCCTCCGCACGTGGTACTCGACGAAGGCCTCCTCGAACTCCTCCCGAGGTGATGTGCGCGGGTCTGCGTGCATGTTGCAGAAGCTGTCCCACCACGCACTTGCAGCTCCGATGAGCTGGTGTGCGGCGATGGCCACACACTCCTCGTCCGTGCGGTGGTGAGGTCGAGGTTCTTCACGATCTCCTTGAGCGGTCGAGGGCGGCGATGGGGTCGTCGGAGTTGTCGAAGGTCGGTGGCCTCGCCGAAGAAAGCCCTCAAGCTTGCGTTGGAAGTCGTTGGGGAGGCCTCCGTGGCGGCGAAGGACTCCCTCGGCCGGGGTCTCCAACACTGGGTCTGGCGCCGCATGACCTCGCCCAAGAGCGGGGGCGGCGGCGGTGGCGGTGGAGCGGCGCCCCGGCCGGTGGTGGGTCGGGGATAGCACCTCCACTGGTGCGGGCTGTGGCACCTTGTTCTCCTCAAGGACGTTCTCCACGACAACCTCGTCCCCTCCTCGAAGTTTATCGGAACGTGTCCGATGCGGCCGGGCGCCACGTCGGCCACGCCCGCGACCACGTCCACGACCTCGAACCGCCGGCATCGGCGTCTGCGGGCGGTTCAGCAAGCGGCTAGAGCGGCGGAGGGACATCTGTTAGACAGGGTTGATTAAACATACCAAGCTTGCATTAAATTGAGTGGTTAGGTTGTTAGTCAATTTTTTGAAAAACGCTAATAGTACACTCAATCAAAGAAGCATAAAGATCCATAAAATCTGCATAGAATCCAAGTATCCATTACATTCGTTTTATTACATGGCGATGTCTCTAGCAGCTACGCTTAGAAGACTCGCGAGAAACGCTCTACTCGCAGGTAGGCTCCAAAAGAGTGACAATTACTCTATCCTAGGGTAGGTGAGACATGTCCCCAGTGCCACACAGGGCAAACATGTAAGGATGCTAGCCTACACTACTAGAAGCATGGGTAGAACACCTAGGTGTCGTAGGGTGGGGTAGCTGGAGAGAGTGGGGTGGCAGGCTCGGGCCCAAGGTGGTGCTGCTCGAGCGGTGTACGTGGTGGTGGTGCAGGGGTGGGAGGCGCAACAGACCAGTACAACCTGTTGGTGAAGGAGGCTGCTGACTCCATCTGAGGAGTCCCGCCAGGTCCGGGTGTGTGGCGGGGTGTCGGCGGCTCGCAGTTGAGCAGTGGCCCCGCGGGCGGAAGTCCTCGACGAAGGGGGCGGGCGATGGTACACGGCGGGCACCGCAGCGCTGCGGCTGGTGGTACTCGTCGACGCGCCGCTTGTCCGACCTCCTCCAGGCCTTCTCCACACGACAGAGCCGGTCGTGAGCGATGCGCCGCTCTTCATGAGCTGCACCTCGGTGGAGCACGTTGTTCCAAGCATGGTCCGCCTCCCGAGTGATCCTCTTCTTTCCCCGTTGACCTCGTTCAAAAGCCCAGGTAGCGGAGGTTGAAGTTCCTGGTGGCGTCCTCTCGCTCCCCGAAGGGGCCTCCGTGGTACGAGCCAGGGTACTCTCGAGCTCAAGGACGCGGCCGTCCAAGTAGTGGTTGCGGAGCCCGAAGTCCCCAACCTGGTCTCGGAGGTTGGCGATCTCCGCCTGGAGTCGCTCGTTCTCCCTCTCGAGCATGGCCTCCTTGAGCGGCGGCTCTCCTCTCCCAGCTCAGCTCGTCTCGCAGACGAAGCTCGCCCCGCTCCATCTCGGCGACGATGTCGTTGGTCTTGAGCAGAAACTCCTCAGAAGCGGCGGTTCTCGGCCTCCAAGGTCGTTATGTAACGATCCCGGGGCGAGCGTAGCTGGAGGTCACGCCCAAAGATGCGGACCAACCTAGGTCCGACCGGGCTCGACGACATCGGTGAGCCTCGGCAGTGGTCGGGGCACCGAGTCGGTGTCGAAGTCCCCCGGTAGCATGCAGAAGGGGCCGCGGCGCAAGGAGCCGGGCGGGAGTTGCGGCACACCTGACGGGAGGGCCGCGGCGCCGCAACGGACCGAACGCACATGTCGATGGTGGTGTCGACCTCCGGCTCCGTGAAGCCACGGATGTGCGGCCGATTCTCACTCGGTGGCACCTCGATGGAGATGGCAACGATGCCCCTCTCTCCTCGCGGATGACGCATCGACCTGCTCGGGATTAACCCCGAGGTCCAAGAGCACCCGCGCGGAAGAAGCTTTGGCGAACCCACCCATCAAGCGTCCCGTTGGTTCTAAACTCGTTCGGGCGTCTCCATAGTTGCATTGGTAAAAGGGTAACTTTTAGGTTTAGAGTATAAGATAAGCCATGCATAAAAAGATGCAAGGTCGGTAAATATAACCGAAGACAAAGAATTCACCCTATTCTATCGGCCATTTCTAGGGGTCTCATCCTACGAGCAAGTATGGCTCTGATACCAACTGAAACAACCCGCTTTCCCTTGAAGGGAAAAGTCACAGTTTTCGTACAATAATGCAATGGTCTCGAAGGGCTCATCACCATCATCGACAAATCAGCGGATCAAAGTGCGCATACAGCGGAATAATTAACTTAGAGAGTACAAGTAGTAAGATTTAGGTACTTTATTACATCGCCAACAAGGCGGAATCACACTCACACACACATATGGAAAAGCATAAGGTAGGTAGAAGCGGATCGACACGTCATCCACTTGCGCGTAGCACGAGACACCTACTCCTCCTCGTCATCCTTGTCGGTCTCCCACTCGATGTTCTCCCCTGAAGCACAATGTATCAGTACGATTTGTACTGGCCACTAATCCCACCCATATGAATGAAGCTTGCTATGTGAATAAGTGGATGCAAGGTAGTCAAAAGGACCTATTTAGGGCTCTTGGTTTCCTATGCAGTAACATAATTAAATAGTATTTGTCAAGTTTTTAACCCATTTATATCCATAAACCTCCCATCCATCCCATCCATAACCATCCACACATCACACCACACACTCACTCAGTTCGACGAGGAAGACTCCCGCTCTTCCTCGTCTCAACGGCCCAAGGCCGGAACCACCACACCCAGGGGGAGAGAAGAGAAATGGACTCCACTCACTATATCGAACGTATGGTAACTCACAGGAATGTCCATGACCGGGGACACGGCTATACGTATAGATCATCAACTCTGCAGAGCGTGTACACCTGGAACCACAAGATCACCATCATCGGTGATGCGCCTCGCCTAGGCTGATTCCGAGCCGCCGTCTAACTAGCCCAAAGCCACTCTACCACTCAGCTCTGGGGCACCCCGGAGTCCACCCAAGACGCCGAGGCGTGAGGCGTGTGCCGGATCGGGGGGGCATCACGCTGTCTCAGGAGGGTGTGGGTCTCGACACCCGTACCTCCCTACACTATCACCTACCAACCTAGTAGTAGTGGTAGGGGCCAGCTAGCCGTCAAGTCGTTTCCCGCCCATTAGGAACGAGTGGTGTGTACGAGAAAGTCCCATGAACCCTAGGCTCGACCAATCAGTCCTTAAGAGGACTGGACAGGATATCTTCACCGGGGCCAGTGCCCCATGCCTCGACGGCACCTCCCGCTCCGGCGATTCGTACCACAAAGGCACTCCTCCTGGAACCTTCTCCCAAAACTTTAACCGCCACAGGTATTCTCACATGGGGAGTGCCCAGATCACACTCCCCCGGCATGGCTTGTCCTCGCGACTTGCCCTAGATCCTGCCCAGTCGACACAACCCTCACTACACACCCAAGACTCACGCCAAGATCTCTCCCAAAGTCCCGGTTTCCACATCTTGGCACCACGTTGCCTTAGCACTCACCGTCATGATACATTAACAGTAAAGATAGTAATAAGTGAGTAGCATCAAGATATACATGATAAGCGCGAGTCTAATCCTAACAGCGGGTATGCAGGGGATCGGTTTCGACAAGGCATAGGCTGAATTAATCAATCTACCATGCATCCTATCAACAACAGCAAGCAATAAGTAATAGAGCGCTAGCATGTCTAGTTATTGCATGTCTAGATAGGAGCTAAGAGGTTGGGTGGGACGTGGCACCTGCGGTCGGGTCGTCTCCCAGATCCTCGGTGTACTCGTAGTCGTCTCCTGCCTCAGTCAGCGGCTCCTCCGTCTCTGAAAAGCGTGACATAATACCGCGTTTAGCGGCTCCTATAGAGGTGCACAAAGAAGCAACTGAAATCCGAAAGAAGCAAATGCACTCATGGATAAGCCTATGACCTAGAGCTCATTTTTAGAAAAATTTGGACACTGGTTTCCTATTTTTCGGAGTTAAAATGGATTTTCTATGAATTTCCAAAGATTTATTCAGCTTTTGAAAAAGGAAAAGACATTTTATTATTTTTGGAAACAGTGGTGACACGTGGCGGCTCCCTCGATTGGGCGGGCTTGACCCGGATCAGCGGCAGGTGGGACCAGGTCAACGGTCAACGTTGACCGGTCAACGGTCAACGCCGACGGGCTCGGTGTGGGCTCACGGCGGTGCGTTGCTGCGGCGCGTGCGCATGTGCGTGCGTGCGTGCGTAGCGTGCGTCGTGCCGTGTTCCAAAAGCGTGGCCTTGAGCCCCAGCGGGCTTTCGCGGCGGCGGCGCTTTGGCCGTGGAAGAAGGCGAACAAGACGGCGGGTGCGTGGGTGCTCACCGTCGGTCTGCCGGTGACGAAAAGGATGGTGGTGCAGCGGTGATTGGGGCAGTGGTGAATCGGGGGGCCGTGCAGGTAGAGCCGCGACGTTGATGTAGCCGATCGGGCGCTGTTTTGCGCTCCGGCTCCGGGCGGGTGGCAAAGCAGCCCGGCGCGGCGGTCCGACGCGACGGCTTCTCCCGGCGCCTGCTTCCCTTCACGGCCCTCCCCGGTGCGATGTGAAGCGTGTGATTGGTGCCACCAAAGTGGCGGCGGGTGCGGAGGGGAGGCTAGGGCACCCCGAGACGCCTTACTTATAGGTGAGCGGCGGCCATGCAAGGCGATGGACGGCGCACGGTGTTCCGTGGGTACGTGGAGGCAATCCGAGGGCGCTCGGCTAGGATTTTAGGGGCGCGGAGTGGTGCTATGGGCGCGGGCGCTCCCAATTTTGGAGCGGCGGCCGGCAAAGGGAAGGCGGGTGTCTGCGGTGGCGTCATCACGATGGGCCCGCGAGCTCGGCTTGTCGCGTTGCTGCGCGTCGGCGTGGGAAGGGCGGACGTGGCGAGCATCCGTGGGGCGCGCGAGGCGGTTCGAACAGGACGGCCGGGATGGCCGTTTCCTCATTCGGCAGCGACGGTGTCGGCGTGGAGAAGAGAAACAGAGAGGGAGAGAGGAAAGGGATGACAGGTGGGGTTGCGGGGTCCACTGTCATCGACTCGAGAGAGAGGGAAAGCAAGGGCGCGGGGTGGGCGCTGGCTGCTGAACATGGCGGCGGCCTGCTTTTGGGGCTGGCCGCGTGTGAAGGAAAAAGAGGAAGGGGAGTGATGGGCTGGGCTGTCTAGGTTGGGCCAGTTCGGCTTAGCTGGTTTTCTCCCTTCCTTCTCCTTTTCTTTTTCCTACTTTTCCATTTGCTAACCATTTGTATACACATATATACATGTATATACCCATGTAGGTGCATCCATGCACATACATGCTGGTGGGCCCACATAAGGTATCCTAGGGTTTGGTCAAGGTGGTTTCCTTTGGTTGTACACATGTCACCAAGAGTTAAATATTTATTAATTGCTTAGCAACACATAAATCCATAAAGAAGCAAATCACACTAGTATGAAAAGAAAAGAAAGGAGAACATGCCATGTATCTAAGTATAGGAGCTAATGCAACTTGCTAAGGAAGGTTCACCTATATGACACTCACCAAGCATAGGTTAGTTTTGAAAATTTTTTGAAAGTTGAGATTTTTGGATACTAGGTTAACAGGGATGTTACAGTCCGCGTCAAGGCCATCGCACTCGCCTGGTCGCTGGTATGTGCGCTCGCCCTGCGCTCGAGGCAGGACCCCGATCTCGAGTCGCCGCCACACGCGCCCGGTTGCTTGGTCCGGGCGGCATGTCTAGGAGGTTCATGTCGATAGTCACTAGGAATCTAGGGTTCTGTGTTTCTCTTTTTCATTGATAGCTGAGATATGTGCGTACGCTTGCTAGGTTTTAGTTGTTTTTACCGTTGATATGCGCATGCGAGCCCGGTCGATGGCAACTTGCCAAAATATGCCAAGTCATTTGCCAAACTGTTGGAGGGTAGATTTTCTAGTTTTACCAAAAATATAAGGATAGCAAATGCTCTTGCTAAATTCATGGAGATGCTTACAACCGAGTGAAAAAAAGATCACAAACACTGAAATAAAATAGTAAACTAGTATGTCTAAAATGCGTGAAATGTAAAGCGCCCAGAAAAAAAGTCTTGTGGGTCTTTTTTTATTTTTACCAAATTTCAAATAACAAACTATTGGAGAGGAGTTGTTTTTATTTGGCATATTGTTTTGGAAGTTGGAAAAACATAAGATTTGCCAAGTGAAATATAGCAAACTCTTGGAGATGGTCTGTTTGGGTCCCCTCCAAAAGGTGTCAAGAATCGCTCAATTTTTTTCAGATTTTTTTCGATAACCGAGCGAAAAGTTATGCCTGTTTTTTAAGGAAGGTACCTCAAGTTATGTTTTCCGAACGGCACAACACGGCGGCGGCAATTAGGGGCAAAGCGTCCCTAAACTCCAACACCGATCACAGGTATTCGCCCGAGATGATGTAAGGAGGGCTGCGATGCAGGCGAAATAATAGCGGCGTGCCTAAACTCCAACACCGATCAGGAAAGGATGCCAAACTGAACATCATGGGCGTCTTCGCGGGTGTAGAGCCCAAAGCCCTCCTTCTCCCACTCACTCTCCACCTCCCGCAGGCTTGCCGTTTCAATTTTCGAACTTCCGATCCGACAAATCCCCCATCCACACTTCTAGTTTCTAGCCTCGTTCCACTCACTGCGGTGAGAAAAAGAGCCCCCACGTGGCGGTGGGACCGTGGCGACCGATCCGCGGGGCGCCCCCCAACCCCCACCACCCCCCGAACGCACATGGACATCGCTAATCCCCTCTCAGGCGCTCTCATCGCCCGCACGACTACTCCCACGGAATTTTGTCTCCATCCCTCGCTAACACCATCGGGCCTTCCTCTCGACCGCCCACGTCAAGGCCATCGCACTCGCCCCGGCCGCTGGTATGTGCGCCGCCTCGCGCTCCAGGCGGGACCCCCGTCTCGAGTCGCTACCACATGTGCGCGGTTGCTTGGTCCGGGTGGCATGTCTAGGAGGTTCATGTCGATAGTCACTAGGAATCTTGGGTTACGTGTTCTCTTTTTCATTGATAGGCTGAGATATGTGCGTACCCTTGCTAGGTTTTAGTTGTTTTTTACCGTTGATATGCGCATGCGAGCCCGGTCGATGGCAACTTGCCAAAATATGCCAAGTCATTTGCCAAACTGTTGGAGGGTAGATTTTCTAGTTTTACCAAAAAATAAGGATAGCAAATGCTCTTGCTAAATTCATGGAGATGCTTACAACCGAAAGTGAAAAAAAAGATCACAAACACTGAAATAAAATAGTAAACTAGTATGTCTAAAATGCGTGAAAGAAAAGCGCCAGAGAAAAAAGTCTTGTGGGTCTTTTTTTATTTTTACCAAATTTCAAATAACAAACTATTGGAGAGGAGTTGTTTTTTTATTTGGCATATTGCTTTGGAAGTTGGCAAAAACATAAGATTTGCCAAGTGAAATATAGCAAACTCTTGGAGATGGTCTGTTTGGGTCCCCTCCAAATGGTGTCAAGAATCGCTCAATTTTTTTCGATTTTTTTTCGATAACCGAGTGAAAAGTTATGCCAGCTTTTAAGGAAGGTACCTCAAGTTATGTTTTCGAAAGGCACAACACGGCGGCGGCGGTTAGGGCAAAGCGTCCCTAAACTCCAACACCGATCATAGGTATTCGCCAGATGATGTAAGGAGGGCTGTGATGCAAGCGAAATAACAGCGGCGTGCCTAAACTCCAACACCGATCAGGAACGGATGCCATACCGAGCATCATGGGCGTCTCCATGGGTGTAGGGCCCAAAGCCCTCCTTCTCCCACACACTTGCCCACCTCCCCGCAGCTTGCCGTTTCAATTTTTGAACTTCCGATCCGACAAATCCCCCATCCACACTTCTAGTTTCTAGCCACGATCCACTCACTGCGGTGAGAAAAAAGAGCCCCCACGCCGGGCGGTGGGACCGTGGCGATCGATCCGCAGGGGCGCTGCCCCCAACCCCCCACCACCCCCGAAAGCACATGGACATCGCCAATCCCCTCGTGGCGCTCTCATCGCCCGCATGACTACTCCCACGGAATTTTGTCCCCATCCCCGCCAACACCCTTTGGGCCTTCCCTCTCGACCATCCGTGTCAAGGCCATCACACTCGCCCGGGCCCCATTTGGTATGTGCGCTCGCCTGCGCTCGAGGCGGGACCCCGATCTCAGTCGCCGCCACACGTGCACTGCGGTTGCTTGGGTGCGGTGGCATGTCTAGGAGGTTCATGTCGATAGTCACTAGGAATCTAGGGTTCTATGTTCTCTTTTTCATTGATAGCTGAGATATGTGCATACCCTTGCTAGGTTTTTGTTGTTTTTTACCGTTGATATGCACATGCGAGCCCGGTCGATGGCAACTTGCCAAAATATGCCAAGTCATTTGCCAAATTCTTGGAGGGTAGATTTTCTAGTTTTACCAAAAAAATAAGGATAGCAAATGCTCTTGCTAAATTCATGGAGATGCTTACAACCGAGTGAAATAAAAGCTCACAAACACTGAAATGAAATAGTAAACTAATATGTCTAAAATACGTGAAACAGAAAGCGCGGGAAAAAAGTCTTGTGGGTCTTTTTATTTTTACCAAATTTCAAATAACAAACTATTGGAGAGGAGTTGTTTTTTTATTTGGCATATTGTTTTGGAAGTTGGCAAAACATAAGATTTGCCAAGTGAAATATAGCAAACTCTTGGAGATGGTGTTTGGGTCCCCTCCAAATGGTGTCAAGAATCGCTCATTTTTTTTTAGATTTTTTTCGATAACCGAGCGAAAAGTTATGCATGTTTTAAGGAAGGTACCTCAAGTTATGTTTTCCGAAAGGCACAACACGGCGGCGGCGGTTAGGGTAAAGCGCCCCTAAACTCCAACACCGATCATGGTATTCGCCGATGATGATGTAAGGAGGGCTGCGATGCGGCGAAATAACAGCGTGTGTGCCTAAACTCCAACACCGATCGGGGAATGGATGCCAACCCGAACATCATGGGCGTCTCTGCGGGCATAGAGCCCAAAGCCCTCCTTCTCTCCCACTCACTCTCCACCTCCCGCAGGCTTTTTCGTTTCAATTTTGAACTTCCGATCCGACAAATCCCGCATCCACACTTCTAGTTTCTAGCCACGTTCCACTCACTGCGGTGAGAAAAAGAGCCCCACGCGGGCGGTGGGACCGTGCGACCGATCCGCATGGCGCTGCCCCCAACCCCCCCAACACCCCCGAAAGCACATGGACATCGCCAATCCCTCTCAGGCGCTCTCATCGCCGCACGACTACTCCCACGGAATTTAGTCCCCATCCCACGCCAACACCTTTGGGCCTTCCCTCTCGACCGTCCGCCTCAAGGCCATCGCACTTTTCGCCCGGCCGCGGTATGTGCGCTCGCCCCTGCGCTCGAGGCGGGACCCCGATCTCGAAGTCGCCGCCACACGTCTTTGCGTTGCTCGATGCGGTGGCATGTCTAGGAGGTTCATGTCGATAGTCACTAGGAATCTAGGGTTCGTGTTCTCTTTTTCATTGATAGCTGAGATATGTGCGTACCATTGCTAGGTTTTAGTTGTTTTTTACCGTTGATATGCGCGTGCGAGCCCGGTCGATGGCAACTTGCGAAAATATGCCAAGTCATTTGCCAAACTGTTGGACGGTAGATTTTCTAGTTTTACCAAAAAATAAGGATAGCAAATGCTCTTGCTAAATTCATGGAGATGCTTACAACCGAAAGTGAAAAAAAAAAAAGATCACAAACACTGAAATAAAATAGTAAACTAGTATGTCTAAAATGCGTGAAAAAGCGCCCAGAAAAAAAAGTCTTGTGGGTCTTTTTTCATTTTTACCAAATTTCAAATAACAAACTATTGGAGAGGAGTTGTTTTTTTATTTGGCATATTGTTTTGGAAGTTGGCAAAACATAAGATTTGCCAAGTGAAATATGGCAAACTCTTGGAGATGGTCTGTTTGGGTCCCCTCCAAATGGTGTCAAGAATCTGCTCAATTTTTTTTAGATTTTTTGATAACCGAGCAAAAATTTATGCCTGTTTTAAGGAAGGTACCTCAAGGTATGTTTTCCGAAAGGCACAACACGGTGGCGGCAGTTAGGGCAAAGCGTCCCTAAACTCCAACACCGATCACGGTATTCGCCGGATGTTGTAAGGAGGGCTGCGATGCGGGCAAAATAACGGCGGCGTGCCTAAACTCCAACACCGATCGGGGAATGGATGCCAAACCGAACATCATGGGCGTCTCCATGGGCGCAGAGCCCAAAGCCCTCCTTCTCCCACTCACTCTCCACCTCCCGCAGGCTTACCGTTTCAATTTTTTGAACTTCCGATCCGACAAATCCCCCATCCACACTTCTAGTTTCTAGCCATGTTCCACTCCGCTGCGGTGTGAAAAAGAGCCCCCACGCGGCGGTGGGACCGTGCGACCGATCCATGGGCGCTGCCCCCAATCCCCCACCACCCCCGAAAGCACATGGACATCGCCAATCCCCCTCAGTGCGCTCTCATCGCCCGCACGACTACTCCCACGGAATTTTGTCCCCATTCACGCCAACACCATTGGGCCTTCCCTCTCGACCGTCGCGTCAAGGCCATCGCACTTTCGCCCGGTCGCTAGTATGTGCGCCGCGCCTGCGCTCGAGGCGGGACCCCAGTCTTGAGTCGCTGCCACATGTGACTGCGGTTGCTTGGTCTGGTGGCATGTCCAGGAGGTTCATGTCGATAGTCACTAGGAATCTAGGGTTCTGTGTTCTCTTTTTCATTGATAGCTGAGATATGTGCGTACCCTTGCTAGGTTTTAGTTGTTTTTTACCGTTGATATGCGCATGCGAGCCCAGTCGATGGCAACTTGCCAAAATATGCCAAGTCATTTACCAAACTGTTAGAGGGTAGATTTTCTAGTTTTACCAAAAAAATAAGGATAGCAAATGCTCTTGCTAAATTCATGGAGGTGCTTACAACCGAGTGAAAAAAAAGATCACAAACACTGAAATAAAATAGTAAACTAGTATGTCTAAAATGCGTGAAAGCGAAAGAGAAAAAAAGCCTTGTGGGTCTTTTTTATTTTTACCAAATTTCAAATAACAAACTATTGGAGAGGAGTTGTTTTTTATTTGGCATATTGTTTTTTGGAAGTTGGCAAAACATAAGATTTGCCAAGTGAAATATAGCAAACTCTTGGAGATGGTCTGTTTGGGTCCCCTCCAAATGGTGTCAAGAATCGCTCAATTTTTTTTAGATTTTTTCGATAACCGAGCGAAAAGTTATGCCTATTTTAAGGAAGGTACCTCAAGGTATGTTTTTCGAAAGGCACAACACGGTGGCGGCAGTTAGGGCAAAGCGTCCCAAAACTCCAACACCGATCCATGTGTATTCGCCGGATGTTGTAAGGAGGGCTGCGCGATGCGGGCAAAATAACGGCGCGGCGTGCCTAAACTCCAACACCGATCAGGAATGGATGCCAAACCGAACATCATGGGCGTCTCTGCGGGCGTAGAGCCCAAAGCCCTCCTTCTCCCACTCACTCTCCACCTCCCGCAGCTTACCGTTTCAGTTTTTGAACTTCCGATCCGACAAATCCCCCATCCACACTTCTAGTTTCTAGCCATGTTCCACTCAACTGCGGTGAGAAAAGAGCCCCCACGCGGCGGTGGGACCGTCGCGACCGATCCATGGCGCTGCCCCCAATCCCCCACCACCCCCGAAAGCACATGGACATCGCCAATCCCCTCTGGCGCGCTCATCGCCCTGCACGACTACTCCCACGGAATTTTGTCCCCATTCCCGCCAACACCACTTTGGGCCTTCCCTCTCGACCGTCGCGTCAAGGCCATCGCACTCGCCCGGTCGCTAGTATGTGCGCTTCGCCAAGCGCTCGAGGCAGGACCCGATCTTGAGTCGCCGCCACATGTGCTGCGGTTGCTTGGTGCAGTGGCATGTCCGGGGAGGTTCATGTCGATAGTCACTAGGAATCTAGGGTTACGTGTTCTCTTTTTCATTGATAGCTGAGATATGTGCGTACCCTTGCTAGGTTTTAGTTGTTTTTACCGTTGATATGCGCATGCGAGCCGGTCGATGGCAACTTGCCAAAATATGCCAAGTCATTTACCAAACTGTTAGAGGGTAGATTTTCTAGTTTTACCAAAAAATAAGGATAGCAAATGCTCTTGCTAAATTCATGGAGGTGCTTACAACCGAGTGAAAAAAAAAAGATCACAAACACTGAAATAAAATAGTAAACTAGTATGTCTAAAATGCGTGAAATGTAAAGCCAGAAAAAAAGCCTTGTGGGTCTTTTTTTATTTTTACCAAATTTCAAATAACAAACTATTGGAGAGGAGTTGTTTTTTATTTGGCATATTGTTTTGGAAGTTGGCAAAACATAAGATTTGCCAAGTGAAATATAGCAAACTCTTGGAGATGGTCTGTTTGGGTCCCCTCCAAATGGTGTCAAGAATCTGCTCAATTTTTTTTAGATTTTTCGATAACCGAGCGAAAAGTTATGCCTATTTTAAGGAAGGTACCTCAAGGTATGTTTTTCGAAAGGCACAACACGGTGGCGGCAGTTAGGGCAAAGCGTCCCAAAACTCCAACACCGATCACGGTATTCGCCGGATGTTGTAAGGAGGGCTGCGATGCGGGGCAAAATAACGGCGGCGTGCCTAAACTCCAACACCGATCAGGAATGGATGCCAAACCGAACATCATGGGCGTCTCCATGGGCACAGAGCCCAAAGCCCTCCTTCTCCCACTCACTCTCCACCTCCCGCAGGCTTGCCGTTTCAGTTTTTGAACTTCCGATCCGACAAATCCCCCATCCACACTTCTAGTTTCTAGCCACGTTCCACTCACTGCGGTGAGAAAAAGTGCCCCCACGCGGCGGTGGGACCGTGCGACCGATCCGCGGCGCTGGCCCCAACCCCCCACCACCCCCGAAAGCACATGGACATCGCCAATCCCCTCTGTGCGCTCTCATCGCCTGCACGACTACTCCCACGGAATTTTGTCCCCATCCCTGCCAACACCACTGGGCCTTCCCTCTCGACCGTCCGCGTCAAGGCCATCGCACTTTCCCCGTCGCTAGTATATGCGCGCTTCGCCCTGCGCTCGAGGCGGGACCCCGATCTCAGTCGGCCGGCACACGTTACTGCGGTTGCTTGGTCTGGTGGCATGTCTAGGAGGTTCATGTCGATAGTCACTAGGAATCTAGGGTTCTGTGTTCTCTTTTTCATTGATAGCTGAGATATGTGCGTACCCTTGCTAGGTTTTAGTTGTTTTTTACCGTTGATATGCGCATGCGAGCCCGGTCGATGGCAACTTGCCAAAATATGCCAAGTCATTTGCCAAACTGTTAGAGGGTAGATTTTCTAGTTTTACCAAAAAAATAAGGATATCAAATGCTCTTGCTAAATTCATGGAGATGCTTACAACCGAAGGTTAAAAAAAAGGATCACAAACACTGAAATAAAATAGTAAACTAGTATGTCTAAAATGCGTGAAAGAAGCGCCAGAAAAAAGTCTTGTGGGTCTTTTTTATTTTTACCAAATTTCAAATAACAAACTATTGGAGAGGAGTTGTTTTTTATTTGGCATATTGTTTTGGAAGTTGGCAAAACATAAGATTTGCCAAGTGAAATATAGCAAACTCTTGGAGATGGTCTGCGTTTGGGTCCCCTCCAAATGGTGTCTAGAATCGCTCAATTTTTTTCAGAGATTTTTTCGATAACCGAGTGAAAATTATGCCTATTTTAAGGAAGGTACCTCAAGTTATGTTTTCCGAAAGGCACAACACGGCGGCGGCAGTTAGGGCAAAGCGTCCCTTAACTCCAACACCGATCACGTGTATTCGCCGGATGATGTAAGGAGGGTTGTGATGCGGGCGAAATAACAGTGGGCGTGCCTAAACTCCAACACCAATCAGGAATGGATGCCAAACCGAACATCATGGGCGTCTCCGCGGGCGTAGAGCCCAAAGCCCTCCTTCTCCCACTCACTCTCCACCTCCCCGCGAGGCTTGCCGTTTCAATTTTTGAACTTCCGATCCGACAAATCCCCCATCCACACTTCTAGTTTCTAGCCACGTTCCACTCAGTACGGTGAGAAAAAAAGCCCCCACGCGGCGGTGGGACTGTGCGACCGATCCGCGGCGCTGCCCCCAACCCCCCACCACCGCCAGAAAAGCACATGGACATCGCCAATCCCCTGCAGGCGCTCTCATCGCCGCACGACTACTCCCACGGAATTTTGTCCCCATCCCCGCCAACACCACTGGGCCTTCCCTCTCGACCGCCCCCCGTCAAGGCCATCGCACTTCGCCCGGTCATTTGGTATGTGCGCTTCGCCCTGCGCTCGAGGCAGGACCCCGGTCTCAGTAGCCGCCACACGTGCTGCGGTTGATTGTCCGGGTGGCATGTCTAGGAGGTTTATGTCGATAGTAACTAGGAATCTAGGGTTCTTTGTTCTCTTTTTCATTGATAGCTGAGATATGTGCGTACCCTTGCTAGGTTTTAGTTGTTTTTACCGTTGATATGCGCATGCGAGCCCGGTCGATGGCAACTTGCCATAATATGCCAAGTCATTTGCCAAACTGTTGGTGGGTAGATTTTCTCGTTTTACCAAAAAATAAGGATAGCAAATGCTCTTGCTAAATTCATGGAGATGCTTACAACCGAGTGAAAAAAAAAGATCACAAACACTGAAATAAAATAGTAAACTAGTATGTCTAAAATGCGTGAAATGTAAAGCGCCCAAAAAAAGTCTTGTGGGTCTTTTTTATTTTTACCAAATTTCAAATAACAAACTATTAGAGAGGAGTTGTTTTTTATTTGACATCTTTGTTTGAAGTTGGCAAAACATAAGATTTGCCAAGTGAAATATAGCAAACTCTTGGAGATGGTCTATTCGGGTCCCCTCCAAATGGCGTCAAGAATCTGCTCAATTTTTTTCAGATTTTTTTCGATAACCGAGCGAAAAGTTATGCCTATTTTAAGGAAGGTACCTCAAGTTATGTTTTTTTTTAAAGGCACAAAGACGGCGGCGGTAGTTAGGGCAAAGCATCCCTAAACTCCAACACCGATCACGTGTATTTGTCGGATGATGTAAGGCGGGCTACGATGCGGGCGAAATAACGGCCGGCGTGCCTAAACTCCAACACCGATCGAGGAATGGGTGCCAAACCGAACATCATGGGCATCTCCACGGGCGTAGAGCCCAAAGACATCCTTCTCCCACTCACTCTCCACCTCCCGCAGCTTGACGTTTCAATTTTTGAACTTCCGATCCGACAAATCCCCCATCCACACTTCTAGTTTCTAGCCACGTTCCACACACTGCGGTGAAAAAAGAGCCCCCCACGCGGCGGTGGGACCGTGGCGACCGATCCGCGGCGCTGCCCCCAACCCCCACCACCCCCAAAAGCACATGGACATCGCCAATCCCTCTCGTGGCGCTCTCATCGCCGCACGACTACTCCCACGGAATTTTGTCCCCATTCCCGCCAACACCACTTGGGCCTTCCCTCTCGACCGTCCACGTCAAGGCCATCGCACTTTTCGCCCGGTCGCTGGTATGTCGCTCGCCCTGTGCTCTTTCGAGGCGGGACCCCGATCTCGAAGTCGCTGCCACACGTGCTGCGGTTGCTTGGTGCAGTGGCATGTCTAGGAGGTTCATGTCGATAGTCACTAGGAATCTAGGGTTACGTGTTCTCTTTTTTCATTGATAGCTAAGATATGTGCGTACCCTTGCTAGGTTTTAGTTATTTTTTACCGTTGATATGCGCATGCGAGCCGGTCGATGGCAACTTGCCAAAATATGCCAAGTCATTTGCCAAATTGTTGGTGGGTAGATTTTCTAGTTTTACCAAAAAAATAAGGATAGCAAATGCCCTTGCTAAATTCGTGGAGATGCTTACAACCGAGTGAAAAAAAAGATCACAAACACTGAAATAAAATAGTAAACTAGTATGTCTAAAATGCGTGAAATAGAAAGCGCCCAGAAAAAAGTCTTGTGGGTCTTTTTATTTTTACCAAATTTCAAATAACAAACTATTAGAGAGGAGTTGTTTTTTTTATTTGACATCGTTGTTTGGAAGTTGGCAAAACGTAAGATTTGCCAATTGAAATATAGCAAACTCTTGGAGATGGTCTGTTTGGGTCCCCTCCAAATGGTGTCAAGAATCTGCCCAATTTTTTTAATTTTTTCGATAACCGAGCGAAAAGTTATGCCTGTTTTAAGGAAGGTACCTCAAGCTATGTTTTCCGAAAGGCACAACACGGCGGCGGCAGTTAGGGCAAAGCGTCCCTAAACTCCAACACCGATCATAGGTATTCGCCCGAGATGATGTAAGGAGGGGCTGCGATGCAGGCAAAATAACTGTGGCGCGTGCCTAAACTCCAACACCGATCTGGAATGGATGCCAAACCGAACATCATGGGCGTCTCCGCGGGCGTAGAGCCCAAGCCCCCTCCTTCTCCCACTCACTCTCCACCTCCCGCAGGCTTGCCGTTTCAATTTTTAAACTTCCGATCCGACAAATCCCCCATCCACACTTCTAGTTTCTAGCCACGTTCCACTCACTGCGGTGAGAAAAAGTGCCCCCACGCGGCGGTGGGACCGTGCGACCAATCCCGGCGCTGCCCCCAACCCCCCACCACCCCCGAAAGCACATGGACATCGCCAATCCCCTGCAATGCGCTCTCATCGCCGTCGCAAGACTACTCCCATGGAATTTTGTCCCCATCCACGCCAACACCATTGGGCCTTCCCTCTCGACCGTCCGCGTCAAGGCCATCGCACTCGCCCCGTCCGGCTGGTATGTGCGCTCGCCCTGCGCTCGAGGCGGACCCCGATCTCAAGTTGTTGGGGGCAAGGCTCGCCTCTCGGGCCCCCGCCGCCTCAACATCACGCAATTGCGCTTGATGGCGTAGCGGTGGGCGAAATCACGGAGCAAGACCCGTCTGTCGGGCCCGTTCCGCCGGGCGCCGTGCTCCCGCGTGGAATGCAGCTTGACTCGGCGGAAAGGGCGCTGAAGTTCGAGCGGCGCCACTGGGCCGAAAGCGAACCGCCGATCGAGGTCCCGCCAACCAAGGCGTGAATCACATTCGCGGCTGCGCGAAACTGATGGCCGATTCCGATCGGAGAGCGAGCGAATAAGCCGGAGAGCGAGAGTGACAACCGTGGATATTTTGTGAGAACAGTCAAGGGTGGCTCGGCGAATTCGGCTCGCGTATTCAGACCGTGAATTCGGGCCATGGATTCGGAGGCATGGCAAGAGGAGGGACTACGGGTCCACCGGTCGAAACTTGATCCGGTCCCACCATCTTGAGCCAGCACGGTGCCGACCACGGCTTGGGCAACCTGTGCCCCTTAGGGTTTCAAGGCGGCAGCGGCGCTCCCGACCACAAGACAAGGGGTAGAACCGTCCACCCCGGGCGGTTGATGGCTATAAATAGTCAGTGTTGCCCCCCGGAGGGAGAAGGGGGGAGGAGCCGGGTGGTTTTCAGTGCGCTCACCTGCCACCTCGGCGCTCCGACCACTTGCAACACATTCTCTTTAATCGGTAATACAAGTTCGTTTCCTCGAAACAACATTGGCGCCCACCGTGGTTGTTGCACGAGAGCTTTTCATGGCTCCAAGGAAAGAGAAAAGGCAGGTGGTGGAAGCCGCCTAACCTCCGCCCGGCCCGACGGCGCGCCCCGCGGATGTGGTCGAACCGCCGCGGCAGCCCCTGAGGGAGGCGCGGTAGTCCCGCATTCGCGGCGCTGCCCGGTTCCCAGTAGAAGTGCACGATGAGCCCGAAGACATTCGAGGTGAAGACACACAGTGGAGGAAGAAGAAGAAGCCGACGATGAAACAATGGCCCAAGCAAGCGCAAGACCTCAAGAGGTTAAGCGAGTTCAAGCAAGAAACCCAGCGTTTGGAGCAAGAGAAGAAGCAACTCACCGAACTGTTGGCCGAGAAAGAGCGAGGAATTCGCATACAAGACATGGTGAGCCAGGCGGATGCAAAACGGAATGCCCTAGTTCACGAGGTCGAAGCATTGCGAAGGGGCATAGACCCCGACGCCCCAGGGGGACCAGCCCCGGCACGACCCGCTCGAATGGCGGATGTTGTGCCAGTGGACGACACATCCCCACTTTCGCCAGAGCTACAACAATATCCGCGGCCACCGAATTACAAGCCAAAGATCCCACACTATGACGGCCCGGTCAAACCCGAAGAAGTTCATTGCAAACATACGAAACGGCGGTTTTTTCGTCGGGAGGCACTAGAAGAAATATGTAGATACGTGACGGTCATAGATCATGCGTCTTTATCCATGGTTTGTAGCGTTTATATGTTCATAGAACGTCCGAGAATCGCTGTTCTCGGCGTTCTATGAACATATAAACGTCACAAACCATGGATCATGATCTATGACCTAACGTTTTGTAATGTTTTGTATTTATCTACATATTTTTTCTAGTGAGGAGACACCCAAGCCCCGGGCGAAATCATTCATCCTTGCGGCGGGGCGTTGCTCACGATTGATTCATCACCTTAAAGCCACTATCCATCAAGTCCTGGGACCAGTTGAAGGCAGAGCTGTTAGCAACGTTTCAAGGTTATCAACCCGAGATGAAAACAACGAGAGATCTGATGAACTGTGTGCAGCGCGACAACGAGCCCCTCTCCGACTACATCAAGAGATTTATCCAAGTAAAAGCGCAAGCGCCGAATGTGCCAGAAGCCGCCGTCATCGCAGCGGCAACCGAAGGCCTCGCAACTGGCCAGTGCGCGGCATTCTTGGCTCATTCACCCGGCAACCTCGTTGCTGAACTTTTTTCCGCATTATGAATGACTACGCCAAATCGACACCGACTTCCGGCGGCGCAAAGGCGAACGAAACTCAGCGCGGCAGGCCCCTAAGATACCAAGACCCGCCCAAAGAACAATCGCAACACAATCAAATAAACGTGAAGCCTTTCCGCACGATAAACAATCTCCGCGAAGAATCGGGAAGCTCCGGCCCAAGAAACCGAACACCGCGAAAACCAACCACAATCCCGTAACTTCGAGGGACCACCACGAGGAAGAGGTGGAGGAGCAATACGTGGAGGCCGAGGAGCCCGTGGTCGTGGAGATCGACCTCAAAGACCACTATTCTGCTTTGTTTGCGGCGAAAACGCCGGGCACACAACCCGGGAATGCAGATACTCCAAGCTGGCCAGAGAAATGAAGGAGAAGGATGACGCGTCACGTGGAAACGAGGCCCCCAAACACATATTCCACAATGCCAAAGTTGAAAATCCAGCATACAACCAAGCGCTTCATCCAGCAGCCTCCGCACCACTGATGCAAGGATATATTCAGCCCGGGTACACTTGGCATCAACCGCATTTTGCCCCGCAACAGAACTTCATGCATCCGGCACAATCGGCGGCGATGTCCTCCAGCCATCACCAAGACCAACCACAATCCAGCCAACAGAACCAATACCAACACTCGCCCCAAGAGCAGCCGACAGTGAACAACATTCTCCCGTCGAGAGGAAGCATCTACGCCATAACTGGTGGATCAAACCAGGAACACGCCACCAAAAGAGCTAGAAGAGAGTACGAGCGAAGAGTAATGACTGTCACCCTGAGACTGCCCCTCAATAGACGGGCATGGTCCCAAGTCCAAATCGCATTCGACGAATCGGATTTCCAAGTCCGGGATTTCCCCCACACCGATGTTTTCGTCACAAGCACGAATGTGAACGGGTTCACGTTGCACAACATTCTCCTTGACACGGGCAGCTCGGCCGACATCCTTTTCATCAAGCCGTTCAAGGCGATGGGTCTCGACGCCCGAGCGCTTGAACCAGCAGGGAATCCGTTGTATGGATTCGGAGGAAAGCAGATAAACGCAATTGGAAAGAAAAGCATCCCCGTGTCATTCGCGGAAGGCGAGAAAGTCCGAACGGAGTTGATAACATTTGATATCGTGGCAATCGATTACCTGTACATGGCAATCTTCAGGAGAGGCGTAACGAACAAGTTTGAAATGATAATCAAGCAAAGCTACCTGTGCATGAAAATGCCATCCCCATTCGGGGTCATGTCCATACACGGCGACCAAGTTGCCGCCAGGAGAATTGAAGGCAAGCCAATGCCCGGATACAGCATGATCAATGAGGTCGCCACCAAAGAGAGTGAACCGGAAAACTTCAAAAGCCTAGACTCCAGAAGAGCTCGTCCATCGGAAAAAGCAATCGAAGTACCAATACACCCTGAAGAGCCAGAGAAAACAGTGAAGCTCGGGGCAGACCTATCCGAGGAAGAAAGAAGCGCATTAATTGCTTTCCTTCGCGAGAATGAAGACGTGTTTGCATGGTCGGCCGAGGACCTGCAAGGGGTCAGTAGAGACCTTGCGCAACACAACCTGAACGTAGATAAGGAAGCCAGGCCTCGCAAGCAAAGGCTAAGAAAAATGTCTGAGGAAAGGGCTGCAGCGGTGAAGGCCGAAGTGCAAAGACTACTTGACGCAGATGTCATAAGACCGGTCCAATAACCGGAGTGGCTCGCGAATGTCGTCATGGTAAAGAAAGCAAATGGGAAGTGGAGAATGTGCGTCGACTTCACGGACCTAAACAGCTACTGTCCTAAAGACCCTTAGAATCGACACACTCGTTGATAAAGCGGCGGGCAGTGAAATGCTGAGCCTCCTCGACTATTTTTCAGGATACCACCAGATATGGTTGAATCCGGAGGATGAAGAAAAAACCAGCTTCATAACACCATGCGGCATGTATTGCTTTCGCCGAATGCCCGAAGGCTCAAGAAACTCAAGCTCAACTTTCTCCCGAATGACGGATGTAGACTTCGGCAAACAAAAAGGCCGAAATCTGGTGGCATATGTAGACGATGTCGTGGTCGCCAGCAAGGCAAAAGGCGACCACATCACGGATCTCGGAGAGACCTTCAAGAACCTCAAAAGCAGCGGCTTGAAACTGAACCCGGCCAAGTGCGTGTTCGGAGTCCGACAGGGAAAAATGCTCGGATGCATCGTATTAGAAAGGGGAATAGAAGCAAACCCCGACAAAATACAAGCAATCATCAACATGCAACCCCGAAGACAAGAAGGCAGGTTCAGTAGCTTGGACCAGGAAAACTTCGCGGCGCTCAACAGATTCATAGCAAGATCTGCTGAGAATGGCCTCCCGTTTTTTCGGGTTTTGCGAAATTCAAACCTATTTGAATGGGGGCCCGAACAGCAAACAGCATTCGAAGAACTGAAAGCCTACCTCACCAAACAAACAACGTTATCTCGGCCAACGCCGAAGGCCGTCCTTCTCCTATACATTGCCGCCTCCCCTTCAGCAGTAAGCGCCGTTTTGATCGAAGAAAAAAGAGCATGACAACAAAATGAGGCAATATCCAATTTACCGTGTCCGAAGCATTGTCAGTGCCAAGCTAAATTACTCGAGCTCAAGAAGATAGCTTATGCGGTTGTCATGGCATTGCGTAAACTGAAACCATACTTCCAAGCGCACAAGATAAGAGTCCTTTTAAGCAACCGTTGGAGGCGCTATTCAGAAACAAATGAAGCAATCGGAAGAATCGCCAAATGGGCGCCGAACTCAATGAATTCGTCATTGACTACGAGCACCGCTTGGCAATCAAGTCGCAAGTATTAGCGGACTTCATTGCGGATTGGACACCAGCGGCATACGACACCACAGCGCAATTCGAGGAAGCTGGGTGGACCATACTATGCGACGGCGGCGTGGGGGAGCGGTCGGTGCGGGAATCGCCGCTATCCTCACACCATCTTCGGGGCCGAAATTAAGATACGCGGCAAGGCTGGAATTGCGTCAACTAACAATATAGCCGAGTACGAAGTCTGTGCTCCGGGGCCTTCGGAAGCTAAGGGCTTTGGGAGTTAGAAGATGCACTGTCATGTCAGATTCACAGGTCGTGGTCGGATACGTCGAAAAAGATTACATCGCTAAAGAACCCGAGTTAGCCAAATACTTAGCGTACCGTAAGAAGAATGGAGAAGCACTTCACGGGGATTCACAATGAAGCACATCCCAAGAGGCGAAAAACACCGAGGCGGACCAATTAGCAAAAGCCGCCGCTCAAAGCGCACCATTTCCCCGCCGATGTGTTCTACCAAAGACTTACAAAGCAAGAGCCATCAAAGAAGAAGAGAAAAAAACCGGCATCAATTCACATCATAGCGGCGAGGGGTGGCGATCCGAGATCATAGCATACCTAAGCGGAACCTTCGAACCAAATAGCAAGCACGAAGATGAGCGAATGCAGTCAGTGCGAGGCAATATTCTATGATCTCGGGGCAACTGTACCGCAGCGGAGTAGTGGCTCCACTCTTAAAGTGCATCGGCAGAGAGGAAGGTCAAATTTTACTCAATGAGATTCATGCGGGAATGTGCGGAGCACATAGAGGTCCGCACGAAATCGCGCATAGAGCAATGCGCCAAAGGGTTCTCTCGGCCAACGACCCGAGAAAGACGCAAAACAAGTCGTCCGAACACGCAAAGGATGTCAAATGTTCGCAAGAAACCAGTCCGCGCCATCCGCACCCACCGTAAAACATAGTCCCAACTTGGCCGCTTCAACGCTGGGGGATCGACATCGTCGGACCGCTACCGTCCGCACCGGGGAATCTCCGCGCGGCGGTAGCGTTGGAATACTTCACAAAATGGATCGGCGAAACCGCCGGCAAAGATCATGTCGGGCTCACTCAAAAGCTTCGCTTGGCAAAGGATCATATGCAGGTTTGGTGTCCCGGCCCACATCACTGCGACAACGGCAAGCAATTCGACTCAACGGAATTCGAAATTTCGCATAGAGCTAGGCGTCAAGCTCACCTTCGCATCGATCAATCATCCACAAGCAAGCGGCGCGATCGAGAGGGCGAATGGACTTATCTTCTCGGCAATCTCCAAGTCGCTCTTCGACGCCAAGAAGAGAAAATGGGCCGCGGAACTAACAACCGCGATGCAGGGGCCACAACATCTCAAAGTCGAGCAACAGGTTTCACCCGTTCAAAGCTGCTATACGGCGAAGAAGCAATTACACGGGAGGAAATCAGGCTCGGATCCTTTTCGTACTCAACTCCTGCAAGAGTCGGCGGACCGACGACTCGTCGACACGGAGAATGTGGAAGGTATAAGAATAGTGGCGGCTAACAATCTTGATAAATATCATGCGTAAAACGAAGGCGTGGAGGGACAAAAAGGTGCTGCCGCAAGAACATCGGTCTGGAGACTTGGTGCTCATCCGTCACCCCGACAAGCAAGGCAAGCTGCGATCGCAATGGTACGGACCCTTCGTCGTCGCCAAACGAAGTCGGTGAAAATACTTTCCATCTCTTCAATGAAGAAGGGGCCAAGACGACGCACACGTGGAACACCGACAACATGAAGCGTTTTTATCCATAGAATTTCAATTTCGCAATAGCGATTGGAAGATGTAACAATTTCTTTTCTAAGCATACTTTGAACTCATTGTAACACGAAAGCTACGCATGCGTCGTTCGGTTTACATCCGCGAGATGCAAGAAACCAAATGTATCTCGTAAAGCTAATCCCGCATGAAACGTGAACCAAGCGCGGTGAATGCGAGACAAAGGAGACCATTTGTTTCGGTTATCGGCAACTCGATGTAATAGTGAAGGATGCGAACGGCAAAGCGTCTCCATAAAAGTCGCCTTTACCTTTTGCATCCAAACAAAATGCCTAAGGGCCAAAACACTTCGATCCTCCGAGAAGGCGAGGGGACGAAGTCGAGAAGCGCCTAAGGGCCAAAATACTTCGATCCCAGAAAACGAAGCCGAGAAGAGCCTAAGGGCCTAAAATACTTCGATCCCCCGAGAAGGCGAGGGGACGAAGCCGAGAAGAGCCTAAGGGCCAAAACACTTCGTGTAACGTCCCGCCTCCTCGAGACCGGGCCCGCTTACATCTGACAGCTTTAATAGGACCAATACTACCCTCACGGACCAACACCCGTCTTTTTTTGCGCACTTTGTCCTCACTCATGCGCATCCGGGAACAATTCCCGGTCGGTCACCCATCCTGAAATTGCTCGGGCCAAGCACGCTTTTTAATCACGGAGTTCTTTCGAGATGAGCTTCAGGAAAAGAACTCGCAACTTATTGGTATGAGTATCATATTAATCCTATTAAGCCCTAGTCAGGGGTGTTACATCCTCCCCCCCTTAAGCGTCGACGTCCTCGTCGATCACCCCAAAGCCGAGGAACCTCCTCTCTTGGCCACGTCAGGTGTGTCGGTGCCAAGATGTGCCATCTTTGTGTGACCACGACGGATCCACACCGACCATGCGCACCATGCAAGAATCTGCGACACACGCGCCCCGTGAAACCGCGAGAGTCGGCTCGATACCATTTGTAACGTCCGCCTCCACCGAGACCGGGCCCGCTTACATCGACGGCTTTAATAGGACCAATACTACCCTCACGGACCAACACCCGGTCTTTTTTACGCACTTTGTCCTCACTCATGCGCACCGGGAGCGAATTCGGTCGGTCACCCATCCGAAATTGCTCCGGGCCAAGCACGCTTAATCACGGAGTTCTTTCGAGATGAGCTTCAGGAAAAGAACTCGCAACTTATTGGTATGAGTATCATATTAATCCTATTAAGCCCTAGTCCGGGTGTTACATCCTCACCCCCTTAAGCGTCGGCGTCCTCGTCGATCACCCCCGAGCAGGGAACCTCCTCTCTTGGCCACGTCCGTGTGTCGGTGCGGCGCATGTGCCATGTTTGTGTGACCACGACGGATCCACACCCGACCATGCGCACCATGTTCAAGAATCTGCGACACACGCGCCCGTGAAACCGCGAGAGTCGGCCACGATACCATTTGTAACGCCCCGCCTCCTCGAGACCGGGCCCGCTTACATCCGGCGCTTTAATAGGACCAATACTACCCTCACGGACCAACACAGGTCTTTTCGCGCACTTTGTCCTCACTCATGCGCACAGGAGCGAATTTCGGTCGGTCACCCATCCGAAATTGCTCCAGGGCCAAGCACGCTTAATCACGGAGTTCTTTCGAGATGAGCTTCCGGAAAAGAACTCGCAACTTATTGGTATGAGTATCATATTAATCCTATTAAGCCCTAGTCAGGGGTGTTACATCCTCACCCCTTAGCGTCGGCGTCCTCGTCGATCACCCCCCGAGGAACCTCCTCTCTTGGCCACGTCAGGTGTGTCGGTGCCGGCGCATGTGCCATCTTTGTGTGACCCGAGCGGATCCACACCCGACCATGCGCACCATATGCTGCGCCAAGCTGCGACACACGCGCCGCGCCGTGAAACCGCGAGAGTCGGCTCGATACCATTTGTAACGTCCGCCTCCTCGAGACCGGGCCCGCTTACATCGGCGGCTTTAATAGGACCAATACTACCCTCACGGACCAACACCCGGTCTTTTACAGCACTTTGTCCTCACTCATGCGCGCGGGAGCGAATTCGGTCGGTCACCCATCCACGAAATTGCTCCGAGGCCAAGCACGCTTAATCACGGAGTTCTTTCGAGATGAGCTTCAGGAAAAAGAACTTCGCAACTTATTGGTATGAGTATCATATTAATCCTATTAAGCCCTAGTCAAGGGGTGTTACATCCTCACCCCTTAAGCGTCGGCGTCCTCGTCGATCACCCCGAGCCAGAACCTCCTCTCTTGGCCCGCGTCAGGTGTGTCGGTGCGGCGCATGTGCCATCTTTGTGTGACCACGACGGATCCACACCCGACCATGCGCACCATAATACCAGCAAGAAGCTGCGACACACGCGCCCGTGAAACCGCGAGAGTCGGCTCGATACCATTTGTAACGTCCGCCTCCTCGAGACCGGGCCCGCTTACATCGGCGGCTTTAATAGGACCAATACTACCCTCACGGACCAACACCCGGTCTTTTCTGCGCACTTTGTCCTCACTCATGCGCGCCGGGAACGAATTCGGTCGGTCACCATCCTGAAATTGCTCCGGGCCAAGCACGCTTAATCCTAGAGTTCTTTCGAGATGAGCTTCAGGAAAAGAACTTCGCAACTTATTGGTATGAGTATCATATTAATCCTATTAAGCCCTAGTCCGGGGTGTTACACTTCGATCCCCCGAAAAGACGAGGGGACGAAGCCGTGACGAGTCTAAGGGCGCAAACACTTCGATCTCCCAAAAAGGCGAGGGGCGAAGCCAAGAAGAGCCTAAGGGCCCGATAATACCGATCCCCGAAAAGGCGAGGGGACGAGGCCGAGAAGAGCCTAAGGGCCTAAAATGCTTCGATTACCCGAGAAAACAAGAAAACGAATATAGAAAAGCCTATAAGTTTTCAAAGCATCTCGGCAGAAGCATATCACCACCGTGAGCGAGGATAAAACCACGGAAGCTAGATACACAACAAGACCAATCCACGAAATAAGGAGCATCATAAAAAAGAACAAAAGTACCCAAGATAGTTACAATATCCACTTACAACCATGGCTCAGACAAGCCCATGACCGGTCCGGTCCACCCGAAACTACGATAAGAGAGCAGGGTGATTCGGACGTTTCAGCGCCAACAAGCAAGCGCCCCGTGATCCCTGTGGTAGCATATGCGCGGGACCGACATTAACTTGGAACCTTCACAAAGACCGAGGTTACATATCTTGTCTATCTGCGGAAGGACACGATCGTGAAAGCTGCGACAAAATGCAAATTCATAGACGAGATCCGATGCCGCGGGCGAACCGCCTTTCGAATGCTCTCTCATCCCAAAGTAGTGTATGATGTTGGTCGTCGCAAAGCAGCAACACGACAGCCTCACTCCGAAAGAAGCATAACCACCCGCCATCCTCCCAAATTAGGGGGCTAAAACAAACGGGAAGCATAAGACACCCACGCTCAGCCAACCAACAGCCCTTATATACGGCGACAGCAACAACAAGTGACAATAATTGAAGGAACAACCCAACTAAATGCGTCGGTCAAGGCTACACCTAGGATAGAAATAAATGCGGGAAGGGCGGCATGACTAGAAAGCCGCCAATAAATAGGCGAGGACGGCGGGACCTCGAGAGGTACACCTCAGCGGGTAGCTATGGACAATGGCAAGAGAGGCCTAATCGGACCACCACTCAAACCGAGTCGGCATGATAGGCATGCGGGGAAGAGCGAAAAGCGGGTGGACGCCCGTCTTTTCAAAAGGCTGAAAAGCAAAGCACGAAGCCGCACGAAATAACCCAATAACGGCGGGGAAACCTTCAATGAGACACCATCTACGCGACAGCCTATGCGAAGCAAGCCGACTGCAGACAGGTTGAGAGTCCCCAAAGAGAGGCAGCCTTGTAGAACACGGTGATGTAACCTTGCGTAATACATGCAAGGACGCTCCATGAGAGTGCACCCATGCACAATTTCGCGACTCTAATTCGCCAGCCGCCCCAGCGAATGCAAGGGGTGGCGCCTTTTCAAAGAAAAGAAAACTAAGTCGCTAAGGGGTTGGCAACGCTCCATTTCGCGACTCTAATCCGCCACCGCCCCCAAATAATGCGAGGGGTGGCGCCTTTTCAAAGAAAAGAAAGCTAAGTCGCTAAGGGGCCGGAAACGCCCATTTCGTGACTCTAATTCGCCACCGCCCCAAATAATGCGAGGGGTGGCGCCTTTAAAAGAAAAGAAAGCTAAGTCGCTAAGGGCGGGCAACGCTCCATTTCGCGACTCTAATTCGCCAGCCGCCCCAGTGAATGCAAGGGGTGGCGCCTTTTCAAAGAAAAGAAAACTAAGTCGCTAAGGGGTTGGCAACGCTCCATTTCGCGACTCTAATTCGCCAGCCGCCCCAGCGAATGCGAGGGGTGGCGCCTTTTCAAAGAAAAGAAAGCAAAGTCGCTAAGGGGCTGCAAACGCTCAATTTCGCGACTCTAATTCGCCAGCCGCCCCAGCGAATGCGAGGGGTGGCGCCTTTTCAAAGAAAAGAAAGCTAAGTCGCTAAGGGGCTAGAAACGCTCAATTTCGCGACTCTAATTCGCCAGCCGCCCCAGCGAATGCGAGGGGTGGCGCCTTTTCAAAGAAAAAAAGCTAAGTCGCTAAGGGGCTGGAAACGCTCAATTTCGCGACTCTAGTCGCCCGCCCAAATAATGCGAGGGGGTGGAGCCTTTTCAAAGAAAAAAACTAAGTCGCTAAGGGGCTGGAAACGCTCAATTTCGCGACTCTAATTCGCCAGCCGCCCCAGCGAATACGAGGGGTGGCGCCTTTTCAAAGAAAAGAAAACTAAGTCGTTAAGGGGCTAGCAACGCTCCATTTCACGACTATAATTCGCCAGCCGCCCCAGCGAATGCGAGGGGTAGCACATCTCCTAAGTTAGCAAACAAGAGCAGCGCGAAAACAAAGACAATATAATACATCACGACGGGGGGGAATAAAAAGTAATAGCGCCTTGGCGCCTGAGCCACATCCTCCTCGGCAGGTTCCTTCTTCGGCTCCGAAGTGCAATCTCGGAAGCACCATGGGGCCGCGCCCGAGCGCCGGCGAGCACGGCGAGCTGGCGCCGATTAGCTATAACCGCCGGATCGAGACTAGCAAAAAAACTTTTGATTTTGCGATCCGCAATCATGGCCCGCGAAAAGCCATGAATCCATGAAGTCGATAACTTCGCTTCAGAAATTTTTTGAGCGATGTCAAAACCAAGACGAGCCGCCGACATGAAGACCATCTCGGTTTATGGCCGGCGGCTATACGGTCGGGGTGCGCAGGCCCCCAAGCGGGAAACTGCGCACATAATCGATCATCAACCAAGTTGTTGACACGAAGCGTGATTCCCGTGCCTCACACACACGGCAAGCGAAAAGCGTGGCTTCAAATCGGACGGCCGCGCGGTTTGGAGATCCGGGAAGCGTGCGGTCGGTTTGACTGGCCGACAAGGGACAAAAAGATTGTTAAATATAAAAATCGAGCGTCGTGCGGATGAGACCAGACAGTTCCGTATATACGGCCCCCGAAGCCACTTACGATGACATCTTTGCTATAGAAGGCATGCGCCAATTATGCATGTGATTCATTTGGCTAATATGAAGACAAAATACGTAAAGCATTGATTGCCGAATACGCATACATGAGAAGACATGTTTGAACAAGTGAAAATTAACTACAAGTTGAAGCATAACCAAGCTCGGCAATTCAGTAGACTCGGGGTCCATGAAGAAGGAACTAACAAACTATCACGAGTAAATCCATCAAGAACTTGCATCCGCCACGACACTCAATCCTATCAAGATCTAAACGTTTCTAACGTGCAAGAACCCGCAACATGTAACAATCTAGATTGATCTAATTCGGCCACTTGAGCATATGATCTATTTATCATGACAATAAAAGAATAAGAACGTTAAAAAAGCGAATAGATCTATAAAAGTGTAGAGCGAAACTAATCAATCTAGATCGGGCAAAAAGTGTTACAAATAATTAAAAGCACTAGACACATGCAACACGTGGTAACTTAATGAATCTACTAGATCTTGCCAAATCTAATAGAGCCGATAACTAATCCTTGCTTCGCTAAGCTATCAAGCGGGCGCTTTGCCGCCACGGCCATCTAGTCGAGATAAACAAAGCATAAACAAAGACTCGATAACTATCTTGCCTCGCTAAGCTATCAAGCGGGGCGCCTACCGCACGGCCATCTAGTCGAGATAAAGCGAGCATAAGCAAAGACTTCACGATCATCAAGCGGGCGCTGCCGCGACGGCCATCCGGTCGAGGCGAACAAGACTACTTGCATCAACATCTAAATCCACCGCATGATACTAGACATGATAGCAAGGTTGCGAAACTTACGGAGATCGACGGATCGATGACTCCTCTCGAAGAACTTCGGCGACACGACAAAAGGGACTCGAAACTTGGCACGGGCGGTTGTATTGATTTGATTGTGTATATATTTTACAATGGTCGAGGGTTTATATTTATACCCTGGACATAACATAAGTCCTAAACAGATACGATTACAAAGATATTTAGGCAAGCACAAAGCCGTCATCTTTATTCTTCTCGGAATTGTCACGTTTCTTTTCCTTTAAAGTCAGTCACCTTGCTTCCCGAATAGAGCTATTGTGTTTGAAGATAACCGCCACAGCGTGACCACTTGCCGAACGACCTAGAGCCGGTCGTATGTACGCTTGCCGAATAGCTCAAAGTTAGCCGGCCCGCACACCCATTTGCCGAGCAGCGTTGAATTCTGCTTTCTCATATACCTTGCCGAATCGGCCCACATCATTGACCTTTACCAAAATCCGGTGTTTACACATGCCCCTCAATTTCGGGATAAAAGTGATTTTGTTCGAAATTGACCACAAACTCCTTTTTCATTTAGGTCAACACATTTCAAATCATGGCCGCTACTCAAAATCCAACTTTTTCCCGTCCTAGATTCAAACTCAATTCTAGCCCTCAATGGCGACCCGGGATGGAGTTCGGAGGTAATCCCAATTCTTTTCAAGTATTCGGCAATCTTCTCGTTGTTTTTTTCCACTTTTTGATTCTTCTCATTGGGTCGTATCACCTTTTGAAGGAGTACAAGGATACGATTCGATCCCCTACGCTCACGAACCCGATTCGTACTTCTTGGGTCCGATGGGAGATCCCAATCCAATTGAGTTTGTGGGAGAAGGAGACCTTGAGGATCCCTTTCAAATCGGAGTTGCTCCCCGAACCGATGGCCAAACACTTTCAAAACCTGGCCTTTCCCTCCGATTTACGGATGGCGGAAGTGGTACCGAGAGAATGTTGAACAAGAGCGTAGTCTTTGGGATTCTCGGGACATTCGGCATTGCTTAGAATTATCTTTGTCGGCAACACCCGGGAATGACTCTCTCTTGATAGCGACTTCCCCTTACGGTGCGATGCTACCAATTCTTTCATCTTCGGCCATGGCCCGATGTCTTTCACTTTGGCCGATATCTTCATGATGACAGGGCCTCAATGTAACGGCGCCGGTGTACCCCTCAAGTACAAGAACAACAAAGCAACGAAGGCGGTCAAATCAGGAAGCGGGTGGACCAAATACATCTTGACTTACATGTCCACGGGATACATTGACAACAAGGAATACAAAGCTTTCTGAACATGTGGCTCTGCATGTTTGTTTTACGTGGCAAATCAATGAGCCAACTCTTAACCACATGGTAATGGCCGAGGAGGCTGGCTGCGGGAATTTTAATTCCTCTAGGCAAATATCTCAGGGGGCTGTCTATCACATGATGCATCGGATCATTGTTCGGATCGCCAATCTGGGGAAATTCATTGTGTAAACGGTCCACGGTGGTTTGTGCGGATGTGGCTACAATTGTACATGCACTAGATAGTCTCGTGGACCTTAACACCTTGGGTTTTCCCCCTCGTCAATGATGATGAGGATGGCCAAGTGAAAGAGAAAGCTTGTCAAACTTATGGAGAAGCGGCGGCTGCCACTACCATTGACATAGACCTCGGCCATCTTTTCAAGTTGTTCTTCAAAGGCTTCAATCATGTGATATGGCTTCCTTATAGAGAAAGTGACACTCGACCTTGCCTTGCAAATTCAGTTATGAATCATTTTGCTTTCGGACATGGTTGCTACAAAAATCTTCAATTCTTTCATTAAACCTGTGTTTTGCCGGCAGAGTTTCATCATGGGAGGTTCTTGAATCCCTCTTATGAATTTTATAATCCAAACATGTCGGCCGGGGACGGTTAGGCTGTGGGGCTGCCCCCAAGATTGTTCTTCTCCACCATTATAAGGCCAGGGGGAGGGGGTAGGAGATGAGATAGAAGCCAAGAAAGTCTTTGAGCTTGGATGGGACCTGCGAGAATTCATGCCTTTACCTCTATGGTGATAGATGCTTTGCTCACCCCCCTGTTCTCCTCTTGGTGGCAAGAGTGGCGTTCCCATATTTTTAACATGCCGGTGCACCCTCTATGCAAGGATTTGCATGCTCAATTTGATTCGACGGTGAGGTAACTTTCTTCATACTCACAATTACCTCTTTTTTCGACTTTGTCCTTAATTTGGGTATTGTATTGTCTTCTGCAGGATCCGAGCCTACCCCTTCTTCTCAAGTAGTCCAATATTACCAATTTTGTACCCATCCACGCCTTAGGTTTTGACGCTCCACCCTTGGCAACCTTCATGAAAATACCGGCGACTCTGGGGGCACGCTCCCTCAAGAAGGGAAGGCAAGAGGAAAGCTATTCTTGGATCAAGTAGAGATGTTAATGTGCCCAAGAGAACAAGATCCAAGAAGGCTAAACTCTCTCCCAAGGTATACTCAGGTCAGTTTTGTTTTGAACCATGATGGAGCTTATTTATCCATTATTTTTCCTCTTTTTACGACCCACAAGTCGGGCCCTCAAGATCAGCCAATGTGCCTAGAATTCTTGAAACATCTTCTCGGGCACTGAAAATGTAGAAACCCAAGAAGAAGACGTAGAAGTTCAAGAAACCACTGGCCACTTAGGTACTACTTTTTTTAGCCGATTGCCCCCCTTTCTTTGCATCGGATGAACTAATTTTGCTTCTGAAGCGGATCATTCCTTGGATAAAATGGCGGAAGAATCTCCTTCTCATGCTTACGTTGATAGTGCAGAAATTGAGGGGAGCTATTGGTCACATTGGTAATAGCTCTTCATGCACCCTCTTCTTTTTCTTTTGTCAACTTTACTCATTGCATCCATTAATCATTCTCGGATGATTTTTTGGATGGGATGATGAAGAATCATCTTCCCATCAAGCTTCAAGCTCATCATCCTCGGGCATCCAAGCGATCCCTCAATCAAGTCGGGATAGGAATCGGCTGAAGAGGCTTACGCACAAAAGGTAACCCTTTATTTCATTGACCTCCCAAATAACTCTCGATCAATCGGCTAATGGTTTCCTTTCTCAAAGGATGATGCCAAGCCGATTGTCGGCTACTCTTTCACAATTGAAGAGTACATCAATGAAGACGATGAAGAAGCCACATCCCGGCAGCCGGTTGTCGCCAGAGAACCGGGCTCGTCTGAAAGAAATTGCTCTTCGTTAACCAAGGATACCAACACTGCAGTTCGGGATGCGAGACCGGATAAGGGACCTCTTTGAGCTTATTGATCAAGAAATTCCTCAAGCTCTCGGGGCTCCTTTAGAATCTGCAACTCATCTTGATGACCATGTTGGTAAGGTTAGGAGAGCAAACAAAAATATAGCCTCCAAAGCCGCTCCGCAAGATGACAAACCGATGAAGAAGCAACAAGTCAAGGAGTTGCATTCCCGCATTCAGCCGCTAAACAAACTTTGGCAAGTTCGAGCCTGAAGCTGGCGACTATGGAGGAAGAGAAGGCCGGCTGGAGGCTTCGATTAATTGGTGAATGCCAACATCGGTCCCACAAAGATAAGATTGCTAATCTACCAAACTCCATAGATGCAGCCGGGATGAAGATAGCTTACGTCATCAAGGAGAATCGGCCAGATCAAGACTCGGCTTACCAAAATCCGAGCTCAGGAAGATGACAAGAAGGTGCTAGAAGAAGTCGACCAAATTAGGAATGATGCCATAGAGCGCCAATCAAACTGTTCTTAAATGAGTAAAACATTCGGCTTGTAATATACTTAGATTCTGAACAATTATACTCCTTGTTATGTTTCGGTCTTTTTAATTTTACGTCGACTAGTAACATAGCCGAATGCTTTAAGCTTCCGATTGGAAAAATAATCGACCGCCCGGGCTTCCGATTAGAAAGATAGCCGATTCCTTTGAACCGTTGTTTTTGATTTAGCCGATCTTGGCCCGGTCCGATAACGGCCCAAAAAGGAGTAAACCCTATTTTCGTCGTTTGAGATACTCCGAGGCATATGCCACGATCTCCACTCCGGTTTATAAATTAAACCCTTCACGGCCTTCTTTGTTACCTCCGACTAGCATTCTCATCATTTGTCCCTTCATCTCTCTGCCTCATCCAACCCTAAGAAGAGGATCAATCCTTGAGGCGTCAATGGCGGCGGCGATGATCGTGGCAAGCGTCTGCCGAGGAGAGGCGAGAGGAAGTCGAGCTCCGCGCCGTCGGCGCCACGGGTGAGATTCAATCGGTGATTTCTTTTCGGTTTATGCTTTATGTTCATCTCCCCTAACCTTGGTTTTCTTCATACGCTTAGGGCGAGGGTCATCATTAACCGATCTCACCTCCTTCCCCGATGGTGGTGACTCAAGCAGGAACCTCAGACCAGCCCGGTCCCCGTCTCCGGCTCCTCGAGTTCGTCGAGCTCTTACGAGTCCGACAACTCATACAACGCCAACCCTTGGGGTCCGGCGGAATCAGAGGGTGAGGACCCTTTGTACATTCACGAGGAGGCGCTCCGGTTCCGCAAGGAAAGGGATGAAGCCCGGACCGAGCTGGGCGACATCTCCAAGCAGTTCGGCATTGCGCAAGCCGAATGGGAGGATCAGCGCAAGCAATTCTGCGACGCCATCACTGGTTCGGTATCCTCACATAGATTTCTTTTCTCTCAATCCTCTTCGCGTGCTGACTTGCTTTTCTTGTTCAGCATTGTCTGCAGAGAATGAGCGTCTGAAGGCAGCGGCGAACAGGGTGGCCGACAAGGTGAACGCCCAGGGGGAGACTATCGAGGCACGCCTGGATGCTGTGGATGGCCGCGTTGATCAGGCCGTCATCCAAGGTGTGCACCTTGGCGCATCTCTTGGCTTGGCAGCGATGTCTTCCCGGACCGGCGAAGACTATTCTGTCCAAGCCGTGGGCTTTCTTTGGCGGTCCTCCTCATGAGATTGAGGGCGTCAACGGCGCTGAGCAATATGAAGATCATGCTACTGCCCTCATTTGAGTCCACCAATCCTCGATCCGTCCTGAATAAGTTGTTCGGGAGTAGTTTGTAATTAGGGATTGAAGCGCAAATAATCAAATTACTTTCGAAGATGCATTTGTTCTTGTGTTGGATGCCGAATAGTTGTCTTCAACATTTCTCTGAATAAAAATAACTCGAAACGATGTTTCCCGAATGCAATAGCGTCATTTTAGTCGAGTAGATCTTAACCTTGCGTAGCAATCGACTTGACGTGTCATCGGTATTGTCACTCGGCGCTTCACTTTTCTCTTTTCCCGATAAACCAACCGGTCGGAATGCTTTGAAGTCAATTTCGAGCCATTCGGCTAAACATAGATATTTTTTGTACTAGAGGCGATATGAACCATATCGGCTATTTTGGTTTCACAATTTTGTGCTAAAGGCGATGTTTCCTCCATCATTTGTTTGGTTTCAATTTTTTCTATGAATCAACCTCAACACTAGGGTAGTATTTTTTTAAGATATCTTCCATTGATAGCTCTGGCAAATTCTTCTCCAAACAAAGTCTTCAAAATATATGCATTGCCGGGCACACATCTTTCTACCGAAAGGGTCCTTCCCAATTCGAAGACCATTTGCGAATACTCGTCTTTTGATCCAATCGGCGGTATAGTCTTCCAAACCAGATCACCTTACGTGAATTGCTTTATCTTGACCCTCTTATTGTAGTATTTGGCAATACGTACTTTGTTTTTCTCAATGTTTTCCGGTGCCTTGAGGCGAATCGGATGCAAATCCTCCGGTTCATCTATCATCAAATTTGTATAATCTCCTTTTTCCAAATCCTTTTGTAACATAACTCGTCTTGAACCCGTTTGTAACTCCCAAGGTAACACAAAGCATGATGCCCATAAACTAACTCATAGGGAGACGTTTGAGTCGACCCGTGACAAGCCATTCGGTAAGCCCACAATGCTTCATTAAGAACCAAATGCCATCTTTTTGGCTTCTCATCAATCTTCTTTTGAATGATCTTAATCGTAATCTTATTTGATGCTTACGCTTGACCATTGGCTTGTGCATAATAAGGAGAAGAATTATACAACTTAATTCTCATGTCTTCAGCAAAGTCACAAAACTCCGAAGAAGTAAACTGAGTCCCTTGATCAGTCGTTATAGTTTGAGGAATTCCAAACCTATAAATTATATGCTCTTTAACGAAACTGATCATATTTTCTGACGTGACTTTCTTCAACGGAATAGCTTCGACCCACTTGGTAAAATAATCCGTGGCCAAGAGCACAAACTTATGTCCTTTGCTAGAAGGAGGATGAATTTGACCAATTAAATCTATGCCCCATCCTCTGAATGGCCAAGGTTTGATTATTGGGTTCATAACAGATGCTGGAGCCTTTTGAATATTGCCGAACTTTTGACAATCGTGACATCCCTTATAGTATTCAAAGCAATCCTCCAACATGGTTGGCCAAAAATAACCAGTTCTCCGAATTATCCACTTCATTCGGTAAGCCGACTGATGCGCACCGCATAATCCTTCATGCACCTCATACATCACCTTTCTAGCATCTTCTTGACTCAAACATTTAAGCAATACTCCATCTATAGACTTGTAGTATAAGTGATCATCAAGAAGTACGAATTTGAGGGCTTTATACCTGAGCTTTCGGGAAACTCTCTCGTGACGGATTTCTTAGATATTCGATGATTTCGCATCTCCAATCATCAACCACTTGCTCGGCATTCGAAACATCTTCATCTATAGTGAGGATTTCTTGATTTTTCACGGTATCCAGAGAGGCAGTTTGAGCCAACCTATTTGCTTCTTCATTGTGCCCCCTAGGGATATGATGCAAGGTTACTACCCGAAAGCTTTTCAAAAGTTCCGGCATTCTTCATAATATTTTCTCAACACATCACTCTTGCATTCATATTGGCCGGTTAATTAGTTAATTACTAGCTCGAGAATCCCTAAAGACCTCAACAACAACGGCTTTCACTTCTACAAGAAGTGAAGCCCTCTAAGCAATGCTTCATACTCCGCTTGATTGTTAGTAACATAAAATTCAATGGGAATAGCATACTCAAAAGTTGCTCCTGTGGAGAAATTAAGAGAATACCAGCACCACCACCTTTGCAACGGGATGAACCATCGAAGAATAAAGCCCGGGGGCACAATGCTGATCATCTCAATAGAAAGATCACGATGTTGTGTAATAAAATCGGCAATAATTTGACCCTTTTCTTTGCTTTTGCCGATTCATATCTTAAATCAAACTCCGATAAAGCAAAAATCCACTTGCCAATCCTTCCATTTAAAATTGGCATTGATAGCATATGTTTTATTACATCAAAACTAGAAACTACCACACATTCGGCATTTAACGGGTAGTGCGAAATTTGGTACATGAGTAATACACACACAAGCATAGTTTCTCCGTAGCGAATATCTTGTTTACGGATCCAATAGTTTTCGGCTAAGGTAAGCTATTACTCTCTCCTTTCCCTCAAACTCTTGCATGAGGGCCGACCCTATTGTTAGACTATCGGCCGCCACGTACAATTTGAAAGGCTTGTCAAGTTGTGGAGGTACCGGCCTTTGGTGGTGCCTTCATATATTCTTTGATTTCATCAAAAGCCTCTTGTTGTACATCACCCCATACAAACTTTTGATCTTTCTTGAGCTTTAGAAGTGGAGAGAAAGGCAAGACTCTTTCTGATAAATTGGATATAAACCTTCTTACAAAATTAATTTTGCCAAGCGGTGGATCTGTAACTCCGTGAGATTAGTTGGAGGGACAACCTTGTCTATTGCTTCCATGCTCTTTTTCCAACTTCAATCCCTCCTTTATGGACAAGAAATCGAGAAACTCACCGGTAGATACTCGAAAGCACATTTATTTGGATTCATTTTCAAACCATGTTTTCTAGTGCATTCGAGTCTTCTTCAAATCGGCTAAATGCTCTTTATGATTTCTAGACTTGACCACCACGTCATCAATATAAATCTCCACAACCTTGCCGATCAACTCATGAAAGATGTAATTCATAGCTCTTTGATAAGTTGCACCAGCATTCTTTAACCCGAACGTCATTACAATCCATTCAAATAAACCAATGTGACGGGGCATCTAAAAGCCGTTTTTGAAATATCTTCTATTGCCATGAAAATCTGATTATAGCCACATTTCCATCCATAAAGCGATAACTTCATACCCATTTGCTGCGTCTACTAACAAATCGGCAAGCGGCATTGGATACCCATCCATTGGAGTGGCCTTGTTGAGATCTCACGAAGTCTATCTGAGACTCTCATCTTTCCATTCTTCTTGTAAGCTTGGGAACTAGATTTGAAATCAATCTGCGTACTGCATGGCGAATGAAGTTTGCTTCCGGTAACCTTTCAATCTCCTTCTTCACATCGGCCAATACATCCTCTTTATAAATTTTCCTCGGAGGTTGTTTATAGGGTCGATACCCGACTTGATAGGTAATCGATGTTCAACAATAGAACGATCCAGTCCGGGCATCTCTGTATAATCCCAAGCAAAGCAATCTTTAAATTCTTTAAGAAGACTTACTAATTGTTCTCTATATTACGGACTTAAATTTGCACCGATGTACATCGGCCTTGATTTGGAATCATCACTAACATTTATCTCTTCAAGCTTGTCGGCCGACATAAAACCGTGTCCCAGCTTTCCTTTGTTGCCATCGATCGGGTTACCCATTAAAAATCTTTGTTGGAGCCGACGCTTGGATTTGTTGATCCTTGTTAAATACATTAACAGGACCTTCTCCCCCATACTTGCCGGAGAAACAATCAACACCGTCATACTCCCGGTAAAATTTGGTTCGAAGCGCCCACACTTACCGAATCATCGGCATGTATAATTTCTACATCGTCCCCTATCCATTGAATGAGAATCGGTGCATGGTTGAAGGAATACAGCAATTAGCATGGATCCAGTCTCTCCCAAGAAGCGCATTGTATGCCCCCTTGCCGTCAATGACGAAAAAACGTAGTGATCGGGGTTTTAGACCCAATCATCAACTCAACATGCACGGCTCCTCGAGTGTCGGAAGGATTGCCCGACAAAGTCTCTAAGGACCATGTCGGTCTTTAACAAATCTTCACTCGTCATTCCAAGCTTTTCGAATGTGGAATATGGCATTATATTGATAGCAGCTCCTCCATCAACAAACATCTTGGTCGAGGCTTCCCATTGGCGTACCCTTTCACGTAAAAGCGGTTTCAAGTGGCGATGTTTGGTGGCTTGTCAAATGTTGCTTGTCGTGTCGGTACAAAAGCTGAGCCATTAAGTCTTGAAACTCACTTTCATCAAAATCAGAATAAACCTCTTCATGTACTTCTTGATTGTCGGGAGCTATAAATTCGATGGGAGGAAGAAAGCCATGCATGCATCACCCGAAGGACCTTTCTCATCATGTTTCCTCTTTGGGCGCCATTCTTTCTTTTTTCTTACGCGGCGGCCTGCTCCAGCTCTTTGTTTCTCAACATTTGCACTCTTCTCTTCGACTTTTCCTCAACCCCGGAGGGCACCATTGCCCTTTACGCCATCTATACTCACGAGTGCCTCTTTCCTCATTATACTCTTGAGGATGAACCCAAATTTGATCTACGAATCTCTTTCTTTGATGACCGAAGTCATTTATTTTTTTATCGCCGATCGTCCTTAGGAAATTGAATTCCAAGTCTCTCATGGACGGTCGGTTGACTCGAGAGGCTACAGTAGCCATAGTATTGATCATCCTTTGCATTACGGGCAATTGTTTCTAGCGAGGCGTTTTAAGCCTTCATTCCAACAATGCTTAAAGAATGAACACCCCCAATGAGATTGCTCCATCTCCCTCATGTGCTCTTCTTGCTCCCTGCAGTATACCTCTTCTTCGTATCTCCGGCGTTCCTCTATAAACCTCTGTTCTTCATAGTACTCTCGTTCTTGTTGCCTTTGCCACTTATTTAGCAGAATGCGTGATGTAACCCTAGGCTTAGAAGTTTCATCTTTTTCGGTTCGGCTATTCTTGAACCGAACTTTCTCTTTCAGCTCCTCCTCGGTAATGTCTGGCGATTAGGGTCGACAACACCGTTCTTCTTTGCTCTGTCAGAGGTTAACACCTTCACCTTACCTTTCCCTTTGGGATCATCTACAGAAACCATACTTACGGAGAAAGAGATCATGTTCTGAGGGAAAGGCTGACCATCAACCTTCATTTTGCCATCAAACTTCAGATGTCCCTCTTGAATAGCCTTACGAATCAAACCACGAACACCCGGCAATCATTGATGGAGTGAGAATTAGTGTTATGATAGCCACAATATTTCTTGTCTTTCACTCCCTCGGGTCGCGGCATAGGATGTCCATCTGGCGGTTTGATCGTCCTTCCCTTACCAACAAATCAAAGAGCTTGTCGATTTGGAGACGTCAAAGTCATAAGTTCCCTTTTGTTGCCTCAACCAACGGCTGGCTAACTTTGAGTAGGTTCCTTCGCCCAAGTTAATTCATTTTGCAGCTATCTCATCATCATCATCATACTCATACGCTTCTTCCAGGAAACTTTGATACATTTCACTAGCAATGTTCCCCTTTTTGGAAGCGGTTGTCTCTCTTGAACCCCGAGCTTGATTACTCATAGCAGCCGGTCGTTGTGAAAGTTGACCAAGATCATCAAATTCCATGCCGAACAACTTTTCTCGACATTGGTTTGCATGCACGCTATCGCCATCGTGCAACTGATCATCTGGTAGGTTCAATGAATAACAAAGGTTCTTGGTCTCTAAATCTGTGAAGATATTCTGTGGTGTTTCATTAGCTCTCTGTCTCGGACTCATGAGGTCGACCAGCTTCTTCTTTTCATTAGTCTTGGGTGAAGAAGTATGCATGGAACTTCGCTCCGGCTACGCCCACGTACCAATGGAATGGGGGCGGCAATGAGGTAAACCATGAGAAAGCTGGCCCCTGTGAGGGACAATGGAAAATACCAAATCCTCCAAGCTTCATCGTGGATGCTTCCCCAAGTTGCATCAAGTACCGACCGATATGTTCCACGGTGCTAGTATCATCTTGACCAGAAAACTTGGTCAAGTCCGTCGGAGGTTTCACCCTTGGAGGAAGTGCGACTCTATTGTACCATTCGGATAAGGAGACTTGTATGAATAGGATTGATTCTTTGGCTTTAGGCCGAACCGATCTTTGCATCATATCAGCCATCCTATGCATGATGATATCAACATCCGACTTCGGGTTTCCACGTGCCTGTCTTCGAAGGTATTTCTGATGCGCTCTGTATCTGGATTCGGCAAAGCATCTAGAGCGATGTAATCAGTAAATTCTTGGTATCCATCTCCATACATGTTTCTCTGCGATGCGTTCGATCTTTGGAGATACCTTGAAAGCTGATTGTGGTACATCTTACGTCATACCAAATGTTACCCGACCATAAGTAGGAGGCTGCTGTTTTTCATTAGGGATTAGTCCATCTTTATTTGAACCGGATGCTCCCTCACCTCCCTCGGGCTTTTCTTGGTACTTTGGTGGATTGAAAAGCGTTGGTCCACGAATTGGGCCTGCATTCTCCTCAAAATACTTATCGGTAGTTGGGCGAAGGTACTAACCATGATAGCACGAAAAGTGTTCAAGAAAGGCGTGTTATGATTTGTAATAGTTTCTCCCAAAGCTTTGTGAACCAACTCCGACACCTTCGAGCTTCTTCTTCTTGGTGTAATCGGACCGATGCGGAAGAAGAACCCTTGGCAACAATTGCTTTTGGATGATCTTATTGCTCTTGTTCTTGGAGAAGGACATCAAACACTTCTGCTGAAACCGATTACATGCTTGTTGCACCAACTCTCTCTTACATCTTGAGGCGGTTCATCCAAAGTCACATCGAGCGTGATTGTTGCTGATTTCAGACATCTTGAGCAACGTTGTCCCACCCGGGCGTGCCAAAAAGTGTGTTGACACGAAACGTGATTCCCCGTGCCTCACACACGGCAAGCGAAAAGCGTGGCTTCAAATCGGACGGCCCGCACGGTTTGGAGATCCGGAAGCGTGCCGGTCGGTTTGACTGGCCGACAAGGGACAAAAAGATTGTTAAATATAAAATCGGGCGTGCGGATGAGACAGCAGTTCGTATATACGGCCCTGAAGCCACTTACGACGACATACGGACTATAGAAGGCATGCGCTTATTATGCATGTGATTCATTTGGCTAATATGAAGACAAAATACGTAAAGCATTGATTGCCGAATACGCATGCATGAGAAGACATGTTTGAACAAGTGAAAATTAACTACAAGTTGAAGCATAACCAAGCTCGGCAATTTAGCCGGCTCGGGTCCAAGAAGAAGGAACTAACAAACTATCACGAGTAAATCCATCAAGAACTTGCATCCGCCGCACGACACTCAATCCTATCAAGATCTAAACATTTCTAACGTGCAAGAACCCGCAACATGTAACAATCTAGATTGATCTAATTCGGCCACTTGAGCATATGATCTATTTATCATGACAATAAAAGAATAAGAACGTTAAAAGAGCGAATAGATCTATAAAAGTGTAGAGCCGAAACTAATCAATCTAGATCGGGCAAAAAAGTGTTACAAATAATTAAAAGCACTAGACACATGCAACGCGTGGTAACTTAATGAATCTACTAGATCTTGCCAAATCTAATAGAGCCGATAACTAATCCTTGCTTCGCTAAGCTATCAAGCGGGCCTTTGCCGCCGCACGGCCATCTAGTCGAGATAAACAAAGCATAAACAAAGACTCGATAACTATCTTGCCTCGCTAAGCTATCAAGCGGGCCTTTGCCGCACGGCCATCTAGTCGAGATAAACGAGCATAAGCAAAGACTTCACGATCATCAAGCGGGCGCTGCCGCCGCGGCCATCCGGTCGAGGCGAACAAGACTACTTGCATCAACATCTAAATCCACCGCATGATACTAGACATGATAGCAAGGTTGCCGGAACTTACGGAGGTCGACGGATCGATGACTCCTCTCGAAGAACTTCGACGACACGACGACAAAAGGGACTCGAAACTTGGCACGGGGCGGTTGTATTGATTTGATTGTGTATATCTTTTACAATGGTCGAGGGTTTATATTTATACCCCTGGACATAACATAAGTCCTAAAAGAATACGATTACAAAGATATTTAGGCAAGCACAAAGCCGTCATCTTTATTCTTCTCAGAATTGTCACGTTTCTTTCCTTTAAAGTCAGTCACCTTGCTTCCCGAATAGAGCTATTGTGTTTGAAGATAACCGCACGCGTGACCACTTCCCGAACGACCCGAGCCGGTCGTATGTATGCTTGCCGAATAGCTCAAAGTTAGCCGACCGCACACCCATTTGCGAGCGTGTTGAATTCACGCTTTCTCATATACCTTGCCGAATCGGCCCATTTTGTCATTGACCTTTACCAAAATCCGGTGTTAACATAAGTCATTACACAACATACGGGCTTTTCGCGCGCCACATTCGCAAGAAGACAAAAAGTCGGCAGTCTAAAAGCGAAACTAAGGATCTACCGCCACGCCAAGAATAAGCAGCGTCGGTCCCGGGGAGGCGACGAGGTGGTAACCGGAGTCTCAAGCGTCCCCGCTTCGTCCGCGCTCCGTCGCTCTGCATCTCGGGCGTCCCGCTCGGCCATGTAGTCCTTCACCAGGGCGATGAGGCGATCCTTATCGGCGTTATCCTGCGAAAAAAACAGACGAAACTAAAGTCAGCAGCAAAACAAGAAAACCAAAACTACGAAAGTTGAACCCAAACGAAATACCTTGGCCCGGCTGGAGGTAGCCCGCATGAGCGAAAGGTCGCTACCCCCCTGACACCAAAACTGCTCGAAAAAGCGGATAGCGGTGTCATTCGCCTCGGTTGGGACCCGCCAGAAGTTATCAACGCTGCTCAAATCCACAGACGCGAGATGCTCGCATTTCACCTCACCCAGGCCCGCGCACAAAGTGCGAAATGCCATGGTTGCGGCGAAGTCACGTGCATGGTGAAGGTTTCCCTCAAGCGAATCCAGCTCGGGAGCGAAGCGGGGGGAGGCGGAATGTGGCGGGCTCGTCGTCGCTCGGAGGCATGACCTCAACCCCGAGCGACTTGCAGATCCAGGAATACTTCGAGATAGCCTCTTTCGTAGCCTCAGCGAAGGCAACCTTGCGGGAGGCTTCGTTCCTCTCAGTCTTCTCCAACTCCTGGACCCGAGCCGCCAGGTCCTTTTTCTGCTGGGCATCATTCGCTCGCTCCCGGCGAAGTTGAGTAACTTCCGCCTCAAGGTCCTGGATCTTCTTGGTTTTCTTTTCGAGGTCCTGCTCCAAGGACCGTTTCACAATCTGACCTTGCTTCGCGAGAGTGCACGAAATCAAAAGCGCCTTCAAAACTGAATCAGCAACGAAAGTGTCAGTAAACAGACAGAGCGAGAGAAGCTAAAAAAAACAAACACAAAAGCATTAACGACACGGAGCCCAAATTATGACACTTACGCTGATCTCGTGGAATGCGGCAGCATCCGCAAGGATGGTGCTGTCCACGGCAAGAAGATCGCGCTAGAAGCGGCTCTTACCGAAGGAGAGTGCGCGAAATCAAAAGCGCCTTAATCGAAGTCCGGCAAGACCCCGACTTCGCTACAATCGAAATTGCACGCCAAATTCGCTCCGGATGAGGCACCTAGAGCACGAGCAATACGATAAGATCGTTCCTTTCGTGGGTCAGTGTCCCCGGAAGAGCCAAAACCAGAATAAAAGCAGGGATCACCGTAGTCCCCGGGCTGCGCCGAAAGGTCCAAGTGTCCGATACCCAAAAGCCGATTATCGAGCATATCCTGGGTAACGCGAAGACTTTCGCAATAGAAGCGGCTCTTACCTGTAACTGGACCTTTCTCTTTCGCCAAAGAAGGAGGGGCTCCTTTTTGGCGCTGCGCCTCCGAGGCCTCGGCAACCCTCGGCTTCTTCGTAGCGACCACCTTTACACGTTTTTGCGGCCTCATCCGCACCGCGATCCCCCTTGCGAAGCTGCCGCTTGGACTTATCGAAGCTCGGCATCGAGTAGGACGACATGTCGTCGTTTAGTGCGGAAGCAACATGCTGAGATGCACGAGCTTTCGTGGGAGCCATCTCCTCGGCGTCGTCTGAATCCTATAAACAAAGAAAAGACAAGGCATCAGCGAATCTGAAAGTCCAAGCGTGTCGGCGAATCTTGGACTCCGGGAAGCTAAGCAAACCTCCTCTTCAGAGTCTAGCTCGATGACAGGAACTGAGTCGCCAAACGTCACCTTTCGGCTACGTTTGACAGGCTTGGCCAAATCTCGCCCAATTTGTACATCCGCGGGCTCCTTGGCCCAGCGTTTAAGTCCCGATTTCGCGGGGCGCCGAGACCCTCCGACCGCAGGCACAGCCAATACAACGCCTGCCGCACCAGGATCAGCGCCGCTTTCGCCGCGCTCGCCATAACGCCCCCCCATCAGATCGAAAGCACGATTCAATCGCGGCCGGTCACGGAGAGCAGCCCGTTTCACGCTAATTTCGCGAGAAGTCACCGGGCCACAAACCGAATTCACGCGCGCTTCAATAGAGCGCACATACGAAGCATCAAAAGAAAACTGGTCGGGACGCCGAATGGCCAGTACAGGGGTCGGTAGCCATTGTGCACGCCATGCGCAGGGAATGTATGACTTGAGCAAAGAGGCGCCTTGCGAAGCGCAATCCACTCCTCAACCAGATCACGGCTTGTCTGGACCTAGGCCATGCAGGTGAATGCGTCCTCGCTTTCGCGGCACCCGGGAGCTGTGGGAGTATATCGGGGCTTCTTCAACCCAGCCCAAGGTTGGAGCTCAGAAACGAGTGCCGAAGCGCGCGAAAGCCCGTTTCTTCTTGCGGAAGCGACGTCCGAATCTGAGCACACTCGGTAATAAAACCAGTAACTGCGCCATTGCTCCCACTTGTTTCGGTATGTATGAGCAATCCCACGAATTTGCTTCGATGTCCTCGGGACGAAGTTATAAGCCCCGAATTCAGACTTCTCCTCATCATCAGACTTTGTCGGGCTACGATGGAGAGTGTAGAAGTGAACGAAAGCGTCAACCGAAGCCAGACGGCCCTGCATCTTCATTGCGAAGGAGAAAACACCCAACCGCAAAATAGCATTCGGCGTCAATTGATGAAGTTGCACGTTGTAGCGCTCAAGTACACCGGCCACGAAATCATCCAACGGAAACCGCAATCCAGCGGTGAAGAAATCCTAAAATACAACCGCCTCCTAGGGCATCGGTTGCGGAATCACCTCGACGCCAGGAGGCCGAAAGGGAGAGGGTTCGCTGGCGGTGAGAAAACGCTTCATAACATAACTTTGCAATTCGGCCGAGTCAACAAGCGACCGCCCGAGATAGAAAGCGCTCCGAGAGTCGGGAGAGGCGGTGCAAGTCCCAATAGATTCGGACCCATCTTCGCCTTCCGCGTTCTCCTCTTTATGTGAATCAACGGGTGAAGCCTCGGCATCCATATCCTGGGGAGAGGCACCGCCCAATTCGTTGACTTCTTCGACCGAAACCCCCTCTCCTTCTGATTTCTCAAAAGTCGGCGTATCCGCGGAAGCAGAGCCAACGAAAGTCGAACCAGTGTCGGATGACGACATTTAAGCAACAAGGCGAAAAAGAAAGGCTAATCGGAGAAAGCCAAACGAATACAACAACCGAATACGACCATCCAGCATGCCCGAAACTTTTAACGAATGCAAAGAGAATAAAAATGAATAGCGAGAGACAGAACAGACCTTGAGAGGAAGAAAGGCGAGCGACCCAACAGCGGCGGAGCCGAATGCGAAGGCCGAAACAAAGAAGCGCCAAGAGCTCCGAAAGCGAAAGGGGCAGACGAGTGAAAATGACAGCAGAGGGGTCACCCCAACGCGCGGGGGAGCCTTTATATATGCCAGGTCACACGCGCCCCGAGGAATCCGAACGGGCGTGAGCGCCAACGGGCGCCCGGCGCCGGTGCCAGCGTTAAAAATATATATATAACAATTCAAAAAAACCACAACTTCCAGCGAACGCTCCACGCCTTCGCGGGTGGCGCCTTTTGGGAGATCCGCCCGCCGGGAAGGCCAGGCCTCGATGGGCGCCTCAAGGGGCTATTGTTGGGGGCAAGGCTCGCCTCTCGGGCCCCGCTTCGCCAAAGCATCGCCAATCGCGCCCGAAGGCAGCGCGGTGGGCGAAATCACGGAGCAAGACCCGTCTGTCAGGGCCCGTTCCGCTCGGCGCCGTGCTCCCGTGCGGAATGCAGCTTGACTTCGGCGGAAGGGGCGCCAGTTCGAGCCCGGCGCCACTGTTTCGAGCGCGAAGCGAGCCGCCCGTCGAGAGCGAACAGGCAAGGTCCGGGTTTCCTAATTCGCGGATTCGAGGCGCATCGGCGGTCCCACCAACCAAGGCGTGAATCACATTCCATTTGCCTTGAAACCGATGGCCGATTCGATCGGAGAGCGCGGCGAATAAGCCGGAGAGCGCGAGTGACGACCGTGGATATTTTGTGAGAACAGGTCAAGGGCGGCTCGGCGAATTCGGCTCGCGTATTCGGACCGCAAATTTAGGCCATGGATTCAGAGGCATGGCAAGAGGAGGGACTACGGGTCCACGGTCGGAACTTGATCCGGTCCCACCATCTTGAGCCAGCACGGTGCTGACCACGGCTTGGGCAGCTGTGCCCTTAGGGTTTCAAGGCGGCAGCGCTCCCGACCACAAGACAAGGGGTAGAACTGTCCGACCCCGGGCGGTTGATGGCTATAAATAGTCAGGTGTTGCCCCCAGAGGGAGAAGGGGGGAGGAGCCCGGGTGGTTTTCAGTGCGCTTCAGCCTGCCACCTCGGCGCTCCGACCACTTGCAACACATTCTCTTTAATCGGTAATACAAGTTCGTTTCCCTGAAACAACACGAGTTGCTGCCACACGTGCCTGCGGTTGCTTGGTCTGGTGGCACGTCTAGGAGGTTCATGTCGATAGTCACTAGGAATCTAGGGTTCTGTGTTCTCTTTTTCATTGATAGCTAAGATATGTGCGTACCCTTGCTAGGTTTTAGTTGTTTTTTACCGTTGATATGCGCATGCGAGCCCGGTCGATGGCATGCCAAAATATGCCAAGTCATTTGCCAAACTGTTGGAGGGTAGATTTTCTAGTTTTACCAAAAAAATAAGGATAGCAAATGCTCTTGCTAAATTCATGGAGATGCTTACAACCGAAAGTGAAAAAAAAAAAGATCACAAACACTGAAATAAAATAGTAAACTAGTATGTATAAAATGCGTGAAAGCAGAAAGCACCAGAAAAAAGTCTTGTGGGTCTTTTTATTTTTACCAAATTTCAAATAACAAACTATTGGAGAGTTGTTTTTTTATTTGGCATATTGTTTTAGAAGTTGGCAAAACATAAGATTTGCCAAGTGAAATATAGCAAACTCTTGGAGATGGTCTATTTGGGTTCCCTCCAAATGGTGTCAAGAATCTGCTCAATTTTTTAGATTTTTTTCGATAACCGAGCAAAAAGTTATGCCTATTTTAAGGAAGGTACCTCAAGTTATGTTTTCCGAAAGGCACAACACGGTGGTGGCGATTAGGGCAAAGCGTCCCTAAACTCCAACACCGATCACGTGTATTCGCCGAGATGATGTAAGGAGGGCTGCGATGCAGGCGAAATAACAATGGGCGTGCCTAAACTCCAACACCGATCGGGGAATGGATGCCAAACTGAACATCATGGGCATCTCCGCGGGTGTAGAGCCCAAAGCCCTCCTTCTCCCACTCACTCTCCACCTCCCAGGCTTGCCGTTTCAATTTTTGAACTTCCGATCCGACAAATCCCCCATCCACACTTCTAGTTTCTAGCCACGTTCCACTCACTGCGGTGAGAAAAAAGAGCCCCCACGCGGCGGTGGGACCGTGCGACCGATCCGCGGCGCTGCCCCCAACCCCACCACCCCCGAAAGCACATGGACATCGCCAATCCCCTCGTGGCGCTCTCATCGCCGCACGACTACTCCCATGGAATTTTGTCCCCATCCCTGCCAACACCACTTTGGGCCTTCCCTCTCGGCCGTCGCGTCAAGGCCATCGCACTTTCGCCCGGCCGCTGGTATGTGCGCTCGCCTCGCGCTCGAGGCAGACCCCGATCTCGAGTCGCCGCCACACGTACTGCGGTTTGCTTGGTCAGTGGCATGTCTAGGAGGTTCATGTCGATAGTCACTAGGAATCTAGGGTTCTGTGTTCTCTTTTTCATTGATAGCTGAGATATGTGCGTACCCTTGCTAGGTTTTAGTTGTTTTTTACCGTTGATATGCGCATGCGAGCCCGGTCGATGGCAACTTGCTAAAATATGCTAAGTCATTTGCCAAACTGTTGGAGGGTAGATTTTCTAGTTTTACCAAAAAATAAGAATAGCAAATGCCCTTGCTAAATTCATGGAGATGCTTGCAACCGAGTGAAAAAAAGATCACAAACACTGAAATAAAATAGTAAACTAGTATGTCTAAAATGCGTGAAACAGAAAGCGCCCAGAAAAAAGTCTTGTGGGTCTTTTTTATTTTTACCAAATTTCAAATAACAAACTATTGGAGAGGAGTTGTTTTTTTATTTGGCATATTGTTTTGGAAGTTGGCAAAACATAAGATTTGCCAAGTGAAATATAGCAAACTCTTGGAGATGGTCTGTTTGGGTCCCCTCCAAATGGTGTCAAGAATCTGCTCAATTTTTTCAGATTTTTTCGATAACCGAGCGAAAAGTTATGCCTATTTTAAGGAAGGTACCTCAAGTTATGTTTTCCGAAAGGCACAACACGGCGGCGGCAGTTAGGGCAAAGCGTCCCTAAACTCCAACACCGATCACAGGTATTCGCCAGATGATGTAAGGAGGGCTGCGATGCAGGCGAAATAACAGCGGCGTGCCTAAACTCCAACACCGATCAGGAATGGATGCCAAACTGAACATCATGGGCATCTCCGCGGGTGTAGAGCCCAAAGCCCTCCTTCTCCCACTCACTCTCCACCTCCCGCAGGCTTGCCGTTTCAATTTTTAAACTTCCGATCCGACAAATCCCCCATCCACACTTCTAGTTTCTAGCCACGTTCCACTCACTTGCGGTAAGAAAAAAGAGCCCCCCCGCGGCGGTGGGACCGTGCGACCGATCCGTGGCGCTGCCCCCAACCCCCACCACCCCCAAAAGCACATGGACATCGCCAATCCCCCTGTGTGCTGCTCTCATCGCCTGCACGACTACTCCCACGGAATTTTGTCCCCATCCCCGCCAACACCACTTTGGGCCTTCCCTCTCGACCGTCCGCGTCAAGGCCATCGCGCACTCGCCGGTCGCTGGTATGTGCGCTCGCCTGGCGCTCGAGGCGGGACCCCTAGTCTCAGTCGTCGGCGCCACACGTTACTGCGGTTGCTTGGTCCAGTGGCATGTCTAGGAGGTTCATGTCGATAGTCACTAGGAATCTAGGGTTACGTGTTCTCTTTTTTCATTGATAGCTGAGATATGTGCGTACCCTTGCTAGGTTTTAGTTGTTTTTTACCGTTGATATGCGCATGCGAGCCCCGGTCGATGGCAACTTGCCAAAATACGCCAAGTCATTTGCCAAACTGTTGGAGGGTAGATTTTCTAGTTTTACCAAAAAATAAGGATAACAAATGCTCTTGCTAAATTCATGGAGATGCTTACAACCGAGTGAAAAAAAAAAGATCACAAACACTAAAATAAAATAGTAAACTAGTATGTCTAAAATGTGTGAAACAGAAAGCGCCCAGAAAAAAGTCTTGTGGGTCTTTTTTTATTTTTACCAAATTTCAAATAACAAACTATTGGAGAGGAGTTGTTTTTTTATTTGGCATATTGTTTTGGAAGTTGGCAAAACATAAGATTTGCCAAGTGAAATATAGCAAACTCTTGGAGATGGTACGTTTTGGGTCCCCTCCAAATGGTGTCAAGAATCTGCTCAATTTTTTTCAGATTTTTTCGATAACCGAGCGAAAAGTTATGCCTGTTTTAAGGAAGGTACCTCAAGTTATGTTTTCCGAAAGGCACAACACGGCGGCGGCAGTTAGGGCAAAGCGTCCCTAAACTCCAACACCGATCACGTGTATTCGCCGATGATGATGTAAGGAGGGCTGCGATGCAGGCGAAATAACAAAGCGGCGTGCCTAAACTCCAACACCGATCAGGAATGGATGCCAAACCGAACATCATGGGCGTCTCGCGGGCGTAGAGCCCAAAGCCCTCCCTTCTCCCACTCACTCTCCGCCTCCCGCAGGCTTGCCGTTTCAATTTTTGAACTTCCGATCCGACAAATCCCCCATCCACACTTCTAGTTTCTAGCCACGTTCCACTCACTGCGGTGAGAAAAAAGAGCCCCACGCGGTGGGGGTCGTGCGACCGATCCTTGGCGCTGCCCCCAACCCCACCACCCCCCAAAAGCACATGGACATCACCAATCCCTCGGTGCGCTCTCATCGCCGCGCGACTACTCCCACGGAATTTTGTCCCCATCCGCCAACACCACTGGGCCTTCCCTCTCGACCGTCGCGTCAAGGCCATCGCACTTTCGCCCGGTCACTAGTATGTGCGCTCGCCCTGCGCTCGGGCGGGACCCCGATCTCAGTCATTTGCCACACATGCCTGCGGTTGCTTGGTGCAGTGGCCATGCTGTGAGGTTCATGTCGATAGTCACTAGGAATCTAGGGTTCTGTGTTCTCTTTTTCATTGATAGGCTGAGATATGTGCGTACCCTTGCTAGGTTTTAGTTGTTTTTTACCGTTGATATGCGCATGCGAGCCTGGTCGATGGCAACTTGCCAAAATATGCCAAGTCATTTGCCAAAAGCTGTTGGAGGGTAGATTTTCTAGTTTTACCAAAAAAATAAGGATAGCAAATGCTCTTGCTAAATTCATGGAGATGCTTACAACCGAGTGAAAAAAAAGATCACAAACACTGAAATAAAATAGTAAACTAGTATGTCTAAAATGCGTGAAAAAAAGCGCCCAGAAAAAAAGTCTTGTGGGTCTTTTATTTTTACCAAATTTCAATTAACAAACTATTGGAGAGGAGTTGTTTTTTATTTGGCATATTGTTTTGGAAGTTGGCAAAACATAAGATTTGCCAAGTGAAATATAGCGACTTTTTGGAGATGGTATGTTTGGGTCCCCTCCAAATGGTGTCAAGAATACGCTCAATTTTTTCAGATTTTTTCGATAACCGAGGCGAAAAGTTATGCCTGTTTTAAGGAAGGTACCTCAAGTTATGTTTTCCGAAAGGCACAACACGGCGGCGGGCATTAGGGCAAAGCGCCCCTAAACTCCAACACCGATCCACGGTATTCGCCCGGATGATGTAAGGAGGGCTGCGATGCGAGGCGAAATAACAACGGCGTGCCTAAACTCCAACACCGATCGGGAATGGATGCCAAACCGAACATCATGGGCGTCTCGCGGGCGTAGAGCCCAAAGCCCTCCTTCTCCCACTCACTCTCCACCTCCCCGCAGGGCTTGCCGTTTCAATTTTAAACTTCCGATCCGACAAATCCCCCATCCACACTTCTAGTTTCTAGCCACGTTCCACTCACTGCGGTGAGAAAAAGAGCCCCCACGCGGCGGTGGGACCGTGCGACCGATCCATGGCGCTGCCCCAACCCCCCCACCACCCCCAAAAGCACAAGGACATCGCCAATCCCCTCGTGCGCTCTCATCGCCTCGCACGACTACTCCCACGGAATTTTGTCCCCATCCACGCCAACACCACTTGGGCCTTCCCTCTCGACCGTCCGCGTCAAGGCCATCGCTTTTCGCCCGGTCGCTGGTATGTGCGCTCGCCCTGCGCCGAGGCAGGACCCCGATCTCGAAGTCGGCGCCACACGTACTGCGGTTGCTTGGTCAGTGGCATGTCTAGGAGGTTCTTGTCGATAGTCACTAGGAATCTAGGGTTCTATGTTCTCTTTTTTCATTGATAGCTGAGATATGTGCGTACCCTTGCTAGGTTTTAGTTGTTTTTACCGTTGATATGCGCATGCGAGCCGGTCGATGGCAACTTGCCAAAATATGCCAAGTCATTTGCCAAACTGGCTTTGGAGGGTAGATTTTCTAGTTTTACCAAAAAAAATAAGGATAGCAAATGCTCTTGCTAAATTCATGGAGATGCTTACAACCGAGTGAAAAAAAAGATCACAAACACTGAAATAAAATAGTAAACTAGTATGTCTAAAATGCGTGAAACAGAAAGCGCCCAGAAAAAAGTCTTGTGGGTCTTTTTTATTTTTACCAAATTTCAAATAACAAACTATTGGAGAGGAGTTGTTTTTTATTTGGCATATTGTTTTTGGAAGTTGGCAAAACATAAGATTTGCCAAGTGAAATATAGCACACTCTTGGAGATGGTCTCTTTGGGTCCCCTCCAAATGGTGTCAAGAATCGCTCAATTTTTTCAGATTTTTTCGATAACCGAGCGAAAAGTTATGCCTGTTTTAAGGAAGGTACCTCAAGTTATGTTTTCCGAAAGGCACAACACGGCGGCGGCAGTTAGGGCAAAGCGTCCCTAAACTCCAACACCGATCACAGGTATTCGCCAGATGATGTAAGGAGGGCTGCGATGCAGGTGAAATAACGGCGGCGTGCATAAACTCCAACACCGATCAGGAATGGATGCCAAACCGAACATCATGGGCGTCTCTCGGGCGTAGAGCCCAAAGCCCTCCTTCTCCCACTCACTCTCCACCTCCCGCGGGCTTGCCGTTTCAATTTTAAACTTCCGATCCGACAAATCCCCCATCCACACTTCTAGTTTCTAGCCACGTCCCACTCACTGCGGTGAGAAAAAGAGCCCCCACGCGGCGGTGGGACCGCGGCGACCGATCCGCGGCGCTGCCCCCAACCCCCACCACCCCGAAAGCACATGGACATCGCCAATCCCTCAGGCGCTCTGATCGCCTGCATGACTACTCCCACGGAATTTTGTCCCCATCCCTGCCAACACCACTGGGCCTTCCCTCTCGACCGTCCGCGTCAAGGCCATCGCGCTCGCCCCGGTTGCTGGTATGTGCGCTCGCCCTGCGCTCGAGGCGAGGACCCCGGTCTCGAGTCATTTGCCACACGGGCCTGCGGTTGCTTGGTGCGGTGGCATGTCTAGGAGGTTCATGTCGATAGTCACTAGGAATCTAGGGTTCTGTGTTCTCTTTTTCATTGATAGCTGAGATATGTGCGTACCCTTGCTAGGTTTTAGTTGTTTTTTACCGTTGATATGCGCATGCGAGCCTGGTCGATGGCAACTTGCCAAAATATGCCAAGTCATTTGCCAAACTGTTGGAGGGTAGATTTTCTAGTTTTACCAAAAAAATAAGGATAGCAAATGCTCTTGCTAAATTCATGGAGATGCTTACAACCGAGTGAAAAAAAGATCACAAACACTGAAATAAAATAGTAAACTAGTATGTCTAAAATGCGTGAAATGAAAAGCGCCAGAGAAAAAAGTCGTGTGGGTCTTTTTTTATTTTTACCAAATTTCAAATAACAAACTATTGGAGAGGAGATGTTTTTTTATTTGGCATATTGTTTTGGAAGTTGGCAAAACATAAGATTTGCCAAGTGAAATATAGCAAACTCTTGGAGACGGTCTATTTGGGTCCCCTCAAAATGGTGTCAAGAATACGCTCAATTTTTTTTGATTTTTTCGATAACCAAGCGAAAAGTTATGCCTGTTTTAAGGAAGGTACCTCAAGTTATGTTTTCGAAAGGCACAACACGGCGGCAGTTAGGGCAAAGCGTCCCCTAAACTCCAACACCGATCACGGTATTCGCCGGATGATGTAAGGAGGGCTGCGATGCAGGCGAAATAACGGTGGCGTGCCTAAACTCCAACACCGATCGGGAATGGATGCCAAACCCGAACATCATGGCGTCTCAGCGGGCGTCTGACCCAAAGCCCTCCTTCTCCCACTCACTCTCCACCTCCCGCAGGCTTGCCGTTTCAATTTTGAACTTCCGATCCGACAAATCCCCCATCCACACTTCTAGTTTCTAGCCACGTTCCACTCACTACGGTGAAAAAAAAAGAGCCCCACGCGGCGGTGGGACCGTGCGACCGATCCGCGGCGCTGCCCCCAACCCCCCACCACCCCGAAAGCACATGGACATCGCCAATCCCTCTCATGCGCTCTCATCGCCTGCACGACTACTCCCACTGAATTTTGTCCCCATCCCTGCCAACACCACTGGGCCTTCCCTCTCGACCGTCCGCGTCAAGGCCATCGCACTCGCCCGGTCGCTGGTATGTGCGCTCGCCCTGCGCTCGAGGCAGGACCCCCAGTCTCGAGTCGCTGCCACACGTGCCTGCGGTTGCTTGGTCTGGTGGCATGTCTGGGAGGTTCATGTCGATAGTCACTAGGAATCTAGGGTTCTGTGTTCTCTTTTTCATTGATAGCTGAGATATGTGCGTACCCTTGCTAGGTTTTAGTTGTTTTTTACCGTTGATATGGGCATGCGAGCCTGGTCGATGGCAACTTGCCAAAATATGCCAAGTCATTTGCCAAGCTGTTGGAGGGTAGATTTTCTAGTTTTACCAATAAAATAAGGATAGCAAATGCTCTTGCTAAATTCATGGAGATGCTTACAACCGAGTGAAAAAAAAAGATCACAAACACTGAAATAAAATAGTAAACTATTCTGTCTAAAATGCGTGAAACAGAAAGCGCCCAGAAAAAAGTCTTGTGGGCCTTTTTTATTTTTTCCAAATTTCAAACAACAAACTATTGGAGAGGAGTTGTTTTTTTATTTGGCATATTGTTTTGGAAGTTGGCAAAACATAAGATTTGCCAAGTGAAATATAGCAAACTCTTGGAGATGGTTTGTTTGGGTCCCCTCCAAATGGTGTCAAGAATCTGCTCAATTTTTTTCAGATTTTTCCGATAACCGAGCGAAAAGTTATGCCTGTTTTAAGGAAGGTACCTCAAGTTATGTTTTCCGAAAGGCACAACACGGCAAAGTTAGGGCAAAGCGTCCCTAAACTCCAACACCGATCACGGTATTCGCCCGGATGATGTAAGGAGGGGGCTGCGATGCGAGCGAAATAACATGGCGTGCCTAAACTCCAACACCGATCAGGAATGGATGCCAAACCGAACATCATGGGCGTCTCCGCGGGCGTAGAGCCCAAAGCCCTCCTTCTCCCACTCACTCTCCACCTCCCGCAGGCTTGCCGTTTTAATTTTTGAACTTCTGATCCGACAAATCCCCCATCCACACTTCTAGTTCCTAGGCACGTTCCACTCACTACGGTGAGAAAAAGAGCCGCCACGCGGCGGTGGGAACGTGCGATCGATCCGTGGCGCTGCCCCCAACCCCCCACCACCCCGCGAAAGCACATGGACATCGCCAATCCCCTCTGTGCGCTCTCATCGCCTGCACGACTACTCCCACGGAATTTTGTCCCCATCCCTGCCAACACCACTGGGCCTTCCCTCTCGACCGTCCGCGTCAAGGCCATCGCACTCGCCCGGTTGCTGGTATATGCGCTCGCCCTGCGCTCGAGGCAGGACCCCCAATCTCGAGTCGCTGCCACACGTGCCTGCGGTTGCTTGGTCTGGTGGCATGTCTAGGAGGTTCATGTCGATAGTCACTAGGAATCTAGGGTTCTGTGTTCTCTTTTTCATTGATAGCTGAGATATGTGCGTACCCTTGCTAGGTTTTAGTTGTTTTTTACCGTTGATATGCGCATGCGAGCCCGCTCGATGGCAACTTGCCAAAATATGCCAAGTCATTTGCCAAACTGTTGGAGGGTAGATTTTCTAGTTTTACCAAAAAATAAGGATAGCAAATGCTCTTGCTAAATTCATGGAGATGCTTACAACTGAGTGAAAAAAAAAAAAGATCACAAACACTGAAATAAAATAGTAAACTAGTATGTCTAAAATGCGTGAAACAGAAAGAGCCCAGAAAAAACTCTTGTGGGTCTTTTTTATTTTTCCCAAATTTTAAATAACAAACTATTGGAGAGGAGTTGTTTTTTTATTTGGCATATTGTTTTGGAAGTTGGCAAAACATAAGATTTGCCAAGTGAAATATAGCAAACTCTTGGAGATGCTCTGTTTGGGTCCCCTCCAAATGGTGTCAAGAATCGCTCAATTTTTTTCAGATTTTTTTTCGATAACCGGCGAAAAGTTATGCCTGTTTTACCGAAGGTACCTCAAGTTATGTTTTCCGAAGGCACAACACGGCGGGCGGCAGTTAGGGCAAAGCGTCCCTAAACTCCAACACCGATCACAGGTATTCGCCAGATGATGTAAGGAGGGCTGCGATGCAGGCGAAATAACAGCGACGTGCCTAAACTCCAACACCGATCAGGAATGGATGCCAAACCGAACATCATGGGCGTCTCCGCGGGCGTAGAGCCCAAAGCCCTCCTTCTCCCACTCACTCTCCACCTCCCGTAGGCTTGCCGTTTCAATTTTTGAACTTCCGATCCGACAAATCTCCCATCCACACTTCTAGTTTCTAGCCACGTTCCACTCACTACGGTGAGAAAAAGAGCCCCCACGCGGCAGTGGGACCGTGCGACCGATCCGCGGCGCTGCCCCCAACCCCCACCACCCCCGAAAGCACATGGACATCGCCAATCCCCTGCATGCGCTCTCATCGCTGCGCACGACTACTCCCCACGGAATTTTGTCCCCATCCCCGCCAACACCACTGGGCCTTCCCTCTCGACCCGTCCACGTCAAGGCCATCGCTTTTCGCCCGGTTATTTGGTATGTGCGCTCGCCTCTGCGCTCGAGGCGGGACCCCGATCTCGAGTCGCCGCCACACGTGCCTGCGGTTGCTTGGTCGGTGGCATGTCTAGGAGGTTCATGTCGATAGTCACTAGGAATCTAGGGTTCGTGTTCTCTTTTTCATTGATAGCTGAGATATATGCGTACCCTTGCTAGGTTTTAGCTGTTTTTTACGTTGATATGCGCATGCGAGCCTGGTCGATGGCATCTTGCCAAAATATGCCAAGTCATTTGCCAAACTGTTGGAGGGTAGATTTTCTAGTTTTACAAAAAAATAAGGATAGCAAATGCTCTTGCTAAATTCATGGAGATGCTTACAACCGAGTGAAAAAAAAAAAGATCACAAACACTTTGAAATAAAATAGTAAACTAGTATGTCTAAAATGCGTGAAACAGAAAGCGCCCAGAAAAAAGTCTTGTGGTCTTGTTAAAACTTCGACTTCGTTTATGAGATATAAAAATAATATTTCAAGCCAAAAAGCTGTCAAGATAATTTGTTAGAAATTTGTTATTTTTATATCTCACAAAACAATCGAGTTTGACAAAAATATTTTACAAGATTGTGTATTATCATATCATCTACATGTCTAATTTTTTGGTAAATTTAGATAACTTTTTTTTTGCCGTGGTTTGCACGGGTTTTCACGGAAAGTTAGTTTGCAATACGTTCCCAACATATTAACATCTACATGTTCAAATAATTGCACCATAGAAATATATTTCATGGAAAATTGGATGAAACCATTTCGATGTTATAAATATTAGTACATTTGCCAATAGAGTTGGTCAAAATTAAAGAAGTTTGACTTAAAGGTAAGTGAACTAGGAGTATAATTAATTTAGAAATAGCGGGCATATCATTCTTCAGGAAAATCTTTATGCAAAGATCAAATTGAGTAAGTCAATTACACCTTTTGGACTTAATGCAGAAACAAGGATCAGTTTAGAAAAATCATTTACATATGCAACCCTGAGTTCACAAGGCCAAACAGCAATGACATGAACATAACTAAAGCAACTAACAAATACAACATTCTAATCCAACACTGATTCCAACAATGAAATATTTCCTACGCTTAATTTATCTACTTCTCTATTTATATGTAGCACTTCAAAGAATTTTATACGGAACCCATCTTCGTACTTAAGGTAGGTAACAGAGATAGCTCACTACAGAAATATCTACTGACAAGTAAACACAATTATTAAAAAATACATTACAACAAATTCTGTCAGGAGAAGTGGCCAAAAAAAAGAAAACCTGTGCTGCCAAAATGTGTGTTTTTGCTGACAGAATGTAGCAGAAAATTGATTTTATTTCTGTTTAGTGTGGTCTGGCTGATGTCACACTGCTTCATCAACATATTCCATCTGTTCATGCAAATAACAAAGTAACAGATTCATGTACTAATGAACCCTGGACCTAAAGAATCACTAACTAGTGCTATGATTAATTTGCTTGACAAAATTCATAATGTTAATAGGTGTCAGTTGCTGGGATTAGCATCTCAACTGTGTATAACTCCCAAATTTTTCATACAAAGTCCATCATCCATGACTAAAACAAAATCTTCGTCATTAGATATCACCAATGTTTTAAATTATACACTGCTACCTGAAACTGCATATGAACCTTTGTACTGAACAGAAGATGCATTCAAGTAGATAAAAGTAAAATTAATCTCAGTGCAACCAAAATTTAATTGGTTTCTAGAATCCTTCACTGGAAACAATTGACTATCAAGAACTTACATGCAACTGTCCATGCTTATAACTTAACAATATATGGCAAATAACTGATTCCTTGATCATAGTTAGAACTTAGAAGTGCCAAGACTACCAAACACAAAACAAGCATAGGCACATCCCAATCCTACACATTCGAGGACAAGACTACGCATAACTAGTATTACCAGGCTTAACCATTACTAATTTCTTCTAGGATTGTCACAATCGTCATTACCAAATGATGAAATTTTAGGCTCATGTGTTCAATTTTCTTCGCTTGCATTGCTTGATCAGGTAAGGCTCTGACATCAACTCCTTCACAAGAGCAGGGCAGCTTTTAGTCAGATGCTCAAAGCCATCAGTTTCCATGGCTGCTTCCAGTGCATCAGGAGATTTGAAACTCACTGCAAGCCTGCTTGAGACCACGGCAGCAGTGCTGTTCAGCCAGCACCAGGGTGTTTGCGGCCGTGCTCACATCTAGGTGCCTGTACAGCTTCTCCTCACAAATCAGCTTGAGCCTCTGCATGTCATACCTGTCAGACGCTTCCAGCAGATGCTGGGCCATCATGGCCTCCTCCTGTTCCTCAATCTGTGGCAGCGAGTCAGTGTAGATAAAATGGAGCAAGACCTTGAACACCTGAGGTAACATGTCATCACTCTGGATGCAGCCCCTGTGGTCATGCTGTCCTTCATGGCGCCACACAGCTCCACCTTGAAGACGTTCGACCGGGCAGCAAGGAGAAACCTGTGCGCACTGAATGACTCGCCAGCTACATGGAATGTAACGTCGGCGCCTTCTTCAGTCATGAGCAGATCGCCTAGATGCTGATTCAGATCAGATGGTAGTACTGCGTCTGGGAGCGAGACAACCCTGTCCTCCGTGCGGAGCTCCTTGTTAATAATGACGTCGCAGCTGATCTTGAAGCAGTCGTTCATCAATACGAGCTCCAGCTTCTCCAAGGACTCCCTCCTAATGCCGTAGCCTGGGCAAGCGGGAGAGAACTCGCATAGACTCATACTCAGGGATTGCGAAGGCATCGGATTCCCGGCCCGATCGAGCAAATCGAACTTGGCTCGCGCCTTCACGGGCCCGCCGGCACTCTCGGCGAGCCGGAGAAAAGGATATGAAGTCAGCGTCCTCAGGCGTAGTGCCGTTGGGGTAATAGTCGATGCACCAGCGGCGACCCCCGCACTGAACGGGCGAGACTGGATTGATTCGCCGGTGGGGAGCTTATCCCTGATGCGCGAGTAGCCGTCGATGTGGAGAATGTGGTGCCCTATGTACTCGCCTCCGACGATGGCCGAGGCGGGCGGGGCTCATCGACGACAAGCGCAGCCGATCCAGGGCCGGCATGGCGGCGGGATGCGGAACGGCGGCCGACGAGAGTTTTGCCGCTACAGTTGGAGCTGGTTCTGGTTGGGGGAATGGGGACGGCGATGAATGCGGGACAGGGCCATAGGAGTCGGCGAATCGACGGCGAAATGTCTTCATTGATGCCAGCTAGGGGGGAGTGGGACTCGTAACAGCAGGGGCACATATGGGCCGAGCTGTCCCAATACTTGCCATTCGGTTGGCCCAAACAATCTGACCCCCGGTTGTTTTTTTTTTTTCTTTTTTTGGCCTTATTTAGATCGAAAAACTTCGCGATCTAAGCAATCGTAATATTTTCATTTGTATTTAGCAAATATTATCAATCGTGGCCCAACTAGGCTCAAAAGATTCATCTCATGATTTACAACAAAACTGTGTAATTACTTATTTTTTATTTTTACTAATATTTAATGCTCCATACATACGGTAGAAATTCATGTGATGGAGAGAGTGGAAAAAACTTGCAACTTCAGGGGGAACTAAACAAGGCATTGATATATATTTTAATTTCCTTTTAAAAAAATTGATATATAATTTGATTTGACTTTTCAAAAAAGTTAGGCTACTCTCAATGAAGTTTCATAGGAGTATCATGCACATTTATTATTAGAGTGCCACATTAGCCAATATATACTTTTTTGCATGAACCAAGTAGGAGAGAGAAGGGATTCGTTTTTCCCCACGACATTAGACCAGCCGCGGTGTTTCAACGCCGTGAAACCGAAAAAGAAATCCGCACTAAAGGCTATCCGGCCGTTTCATCCATGGAGATCCGTCGCTGCATCCATGGGGCCGAGCTGGCGCTCCTTGCGCGACTTCTCCGCTTCCGCCAGATTCGTCGCTGCCGGACAAGAGACCTGTCGGAGCCCGTGGCGGCGGTATGGGCTCCCTCCGCGGCCTTACCGCCGGCCATCGCTTCGCCTTCGCTGCCGCGTCCGCGGCGAGACGCATGGGCGCGGGCGCGACTCTCTTGTATGGCAGGCTTCGCTTCCACCGTGCATGGCCGCGCGTACGCCATGGGCGCTGAACGCCGCTGGGCGTGCCCTCGGCGCGGCCGGCCGCGCGGCGCGACCCTCGTCGTGCTGCCCAGGCTGCTGCGCCATGATAGAAGGCACCTCCACCGCAGGCGCTCCCACAGCCGGCCTTGCTGGCGCGCTCGCCGCTCGCTGGCTCGGCGCTAGCCGTCTGTCTTGCTCGACCTTCATGCGGGAAGAGAGGAAAGAGAGGGAAGATAGGGATAAGTGGGACCCACGAAATAGTAAAATGAGCTATGAAACCGTGCAGCGAAACTGCGCAGACCGTGGGAGAATCCTATTTGATGTCAAAGTTTCATGTGTTGAAAAATGGGAGGTGAAACTCTCCATTGAAACTAGCGTTAGTTCTCCTCGCAAATTGGAATGTCTAGATTTAAATTCCACCACCTCAATTTTATATTTTCTCTTTTCTCCATTGAAGCTAGATTTTAACAAAAATATTGTGAGCACAAATGATAATCTCGTCAGTCCCAGTCATATGAAAAAAAAAATTTAGGTAAAATTCGCTGTAGGATAGACATAATGACATTGGACCTGAAGTCGGGGTAAAAAATACGTCGGCAAATTTTGGAGGTCTTATTAAGTGAAACTCTAATGTGGTTTTTAAACTTATAGGTGTCAAAAAAAAGATGACAATGTATGGTAATATGGTTCACCGTTTTTCATCTACTATAACAGAAACTATTTATTGGACGTCTTTTTGAACAGTTTTGGTTTTTAGTCGCGGAGTGCTACTGCTACTGGTGCATGCTGCAGAAAAAAATAAATAGAGCGGACGGAACTTCATAAGCGCCCCCCGTGTCGAAGCGTAGCAGCTGAAGCCTGAAGACGAGTAGACGGCCATGTTCCGCAACAAGGTGCTCATCCGTGCCGCCGCCGCCGCCTCCTTCTCCTCCCCGTCCCCGCTGCCCCCATTTCTCCTCCGCCAGCTCTCGCTCTCCGCCGCGGTCCCCATACCGGCGGTCGACCTCGAAATCCTCTGCTGCAGGCTCTCCCGCCGCCACCGCCTCGCGTGCCTCCCCCAGCCCCCGCCGACGTCCTCCTCGTCTTCCAGGTATCATCTCACCCTACCGCTCCGCTCCGCACCCCGCGCACGACACGTTCGTTCCTGGTGACAGTTTTCAGCACTTCGTCTTCCCGATCGTTGCAGAGATGCCAGTCCCTCGAGGCGACCGAGGCGGTCTCGAGATCGCGGCCGCGTTCCCTGGCGCCTCGGTGAGTCCGTGTCCTCTCATCCCGTGCGCCACATCTGTTCTACGCTTTTCTTCAATACGATGGGCACTCTTATGCGCTCTGTCTGTAACGATTTACCGGTCCGTGTGTATGGTGTTCGCCATTGTAGGTCGAGGTGGGTGAAGAGGAGGCTGTGGTATGCTCAGGTTCACTGGTTGCGGAAGCCGTTCGGTGTGAGCTGCGCTCCATGATGTGACCATGGATGGAGGTGTCTGGGAGAGAATATTTACGTGGACTCGAAGCTTGATCAGAATGAGGAGAGGACTGATCTGTGCGCGGTGAATGTGGTACAATTTTTTTTGCCCTTTTTTAGGCATTCATTGTTGCATGTTACTCTTGTGCAAACAAATGTCATGTGGCTGCTCCGGAATTAGAAATGAGCATTCAAATCTGGATGTCGCGGTGTTCAGTCGAACCGCTTAAAATGGGTTAGAAATGGTTAATTATGCCGCACGTGTGTGATCTTAACATTGAGTTACGTACAACAGTTGCGCAATCACAGTTTAGTTTGTGCACCAACCGATTTGGTTATCCCGTTGTGTCCAAAGCTTGAGCCAATGAACTTATAGTAAAGTAATATTGGTTGTTCAAAAATAGCAAAAGTCACTAAACTTCAAATTTTGAGCAATCATATCATTTGTCTTTGATTATAGAGTAATCCCCAGAACTCAATTGTTCTCTTCAAAAACTATGTGTACATTCTGATTCATAAAAAAATAAATAAGACTGTTTGTACACTCTGGTGCCTAGTCATGATGTTGATCCTGAACTTCATCCAATTCCAGTTGAGCATTGGCATGCGGATGCTGTAATCTCCTCTTATGAAGCACAAGTGCAATGCTGTTATGCTCAATAGATATATAAAAGGCATTTGTGGCCCCGCTTATAAAGATGTCATAATGTTTTTAGTGGAAAAAGACAGTTTTAGAGATATGAATCTAGAAGGAAAAAATGGAATGCCTCCAGTGGAGGTCACATAACCTTCTTATTTGTTGTGATTCATCTGTTAAATGCTTCGGATAGACTACTACTACCTTTTGTTATTTTTTTATTATAAAGTATAAGCTTTTTTGATATCATGCCTCTGGATGCATGTTACGTTGTTTTAGTTATTATATTTGTGCTGGAACTGCTGCAGGAAGTCCGATTAGGGAGAAATGATGATTTTGAATTTGTTGTCTCACCTGATGCATTTCGGTACACTACACATAAGGTATCCTTGAATAGTTGAATTTCCACTTCTTTCCACTGTAGAAAAGAAAATAGTTTCGTTAACAAGTTCTGTATTTCTGTTGTTGCTAGATCTCTGATATTGCTAGTCCCAGTATGATGGAAACATTTCATCACAGCAATGAAGTACTTTTGGATAGCTCTAACTTTCTAACAGTCTGTACAACTCTTCCCTGCGCTTCAGGGAGGCCATGTGATTGGTAATTCTGAGTTTTATATTACATTACAGTAATTCATTTTCAAAGACTATTTTCTCTTTTTGTAGGATATAACAAGATGCTCCCCCTCAGAACAGTGCTTGGACAAGTTTATGGAGCTTTGCTTATTAAAAGGTGACATATGATGTTCCTTTCTTTCTCTTTGTTTTTATTCCATCATGCTTCTTTTAAGAGTAAATTCTCCATATGTCCTTTTCTCGAACAGATTCTCCATATGACCTGTTTTTCTTTTCCATTTTACATTTTTGTGTTTGCAGCATGGGTTAGATACAAACTGCAATTACCATATAGCAGTCAAACTTACTTATGGGCTTCACCTGATACAAAATGGTTATTGCCTGTTGCCTCAGTATCCTCTCTGCATATATAATGTTGTACTCATGGTATTGGTATACAGAACATTTTGAATTTTTCACATTTATCTCAATATGTGTTTGATTTGCTTTCTTTTATTTAATTAAGTAGGTGGCCTTCTTCATTAATTCTCCAAGGTCCAGGGCTTCAACCAGCGTTGAAATCTGTAAGAGTATCAAGGCAATGTCTGCCTTGCAATCCTTCGTAGAGGTATTGAAAGGTATGGATGTGCTGTTGCTGCCTTCTATGAAAATAATCTCTCTGAACTTTTACCTGTCTTTGTGACTTTTACCTGTCTTTATGATCTAGTTATATAGATTTGTGTATACTGACACATTGACATACGAAAGACATAAAGATGCAATACTTTTCCTACTTTTGCTGTGTATATATATTTATGTATTGATGGTTCTGCCGAATATTTCCATCATGCTGTAATGATATCTTATTGAATACTAATTAACCTTCTCCTTATTTCAGCTTGGAATTTCTTTTGGCCATAATAATCTAACTATTAAGGTATGGTTTGAGCAGTCGGTCTTTTTGTTACTCATTCTGTCAGATTGCGTTATTTTTTTCATCAACATACTATTAAACGGGAACTGAACATACTTCATGTAATTTTTGCTACTATGAATGGCTATCCTTTCTTCATTGTCTTAAAAGTTAGTGCTCTTGTTGAACTATGATAGCCTTTATTTCTTTCAGTTTTGTTATGTGTAGGTATAGCAGATGTATATTGTCTCTGGTGTCGTTTAAATTAGTCTGTTACAGGAACATGTTCTACTGAACTGCTCATCAACTCTGCCTACTTGGGATAAGGCTGCAAGTGACCTGACACTACACAGTTCAGGAACTGATAATATGGAGAGTCTTGATTTAGGTCATACTAATGTTATGTCCAAACACCAATCACTTATTCTAGGTACGTTTTGCCCAGAACTTACATGTTTGCATGACTGGATTATTTTGTTTTATCAAATATCAACAACTAAATGCATATATTTTTTTTCTTTACAAAGTTTTTGCTGTTGATTAGATGAGTGCAAAACTACGGAATACTGAAGTTCACAAAAGATAGCTTTCGTTCTTTGGATGACAATGAAAATCTCATTGAAACAAAGTCCTATGGCTTCAGTTTTTCAATCACAACTGCTTGCTACAAACAGTTCATATAAATGTAAGTTCAGATTTTGTTTACTTCTGATTTTGTACCATCAAGATATATGAATAATTTAGGTTGGGTTATTGAAGATATTGCTCATTATGCAAGTTCTATCTAAGAAAGATTGGTTTGTCTATCTTTTTGTTCCTATATATGAAGACTAGAAGAGTAAAAGAGGACCACTTGCTTGAATATATTCATATATTACCAGGGTATTTGCACAAGAGGTCCTACATGACCAATTTTTTGCTCTTACAAAGATGCTTGTTAGAGCATCTCTACTAGTTCCCCAACATCCCCATTAAAATAGTGTGGGATCACCTCAATACTACTACAGGATATCAGGAGATAGTTTTTGCAGCCACCAATAGTTTGTTCCAATTTTTTTTTGGCGGATGGACCCCACCTTTATGTGGGTTATTTTATTCCTTCCTCTCCATCACCGTCATTGAGCATATCTCTCCCTTCCCATCCCAGTTTGTCGCCAGCCACCACCCCTCCTCATCAGCCTCGCCTCCCTTCCCCTGCCCCAACTGCACCTCCTTGAACCGTTGCTTGGATTCAACATGAGTGCCATTGGCCGCTATATACGGAGAGCACAATGCAACCCCCCCCAAATCCTACCCCAATCTAGGTCAACCTTACAGGTCACTGGCA